>JAMKCH010063419.1:0-22072 GCA_023653785.1 Ophioderma brevispina
GTGCGAGGAAAAAAGTCATTGGTAAAAACTAACCGGGGGATAAAAGAAAAAACAAAAGTCTACAGCAACCGGTAATCCCAGGCACTAGTCTCCCATCCAAGTACTACCGGGCCCCGATCTTTGCTTAACTTCGGTGATCGGAACGAGAACCGGTGTATTCACCGTGGTAGGCCGGTAGACGATGGAAGGGGCGATTTACGTGCTCTTATACATACCCACACAAAGGACAATTGAGATTGGGGCCTAACACCTAACACAATTGGGAATTAGCGTGAAATTTTAGGCTCCAGACACCTTTCCAATAAACATCTATCTTCTTTACACATTTTGCCCATATGTGGTTAGGGAAAATGGCTCAACCATTGCTATCTTGCAAGGGGGCGCTATTTGCAAATCAAGAGAAGGAAAAAAGAAATTAAATTCATTCATCCACTAATCCCCGAGAGCGAAATGGGCCTTTGGTTCAAGCAAACTTCAAAATAAGTGCGAGGAAAAAGTCATTGGTAAAAACTAACCGGGGGATAAAAAAAAAAGCAAAAGTCTACAGCACCCGTATTCCCAGGCGTTCTCCCATCCAAGTACTAACCTGGCCCGACGTTGCTTAACTTCGGTGAATCCGGACGAGAACCCGTGTATTCAACGTGGTATGGCCGTAGACGATGGAAGGGGCAAATTACGTGCTCTTATACCTACCCCACAAAGGAAAATTGAGATAGGGGGGGGGGGGGTGGGCCTAAAAACGACACAATTGGGAATAGACGTGGAATTTAGCTCCAGACACCTTTCCAATAAAACATCTATGCCTTCTTTACACATTTTGCCATATGGGTTTTAGGAAAATGGCCAACGCATTGCTATCTTGCAAGGGGGCGCTATTTGCAAATCAGAGATGATGAGGAAAAAAGAAATAAATTCATTCATCCACTAATCCCGATAGCGAAGTGGGACTTTGGTTCAAGCAACTTTCAAAATAAGTGCGAGGAAAAAGTCATTGGTAAAAACTAATCCGGGGATAAAAGAAAAAACAAAAGTCTACAGCACCCGGTTATTCCCAGGCGGTCTCCCGTCCAAGTACTGACCGGGCCCTTCGTTGCTTAACTTCGGTGATCGGACGAGACCGGTGTATTCAACGTGGTATGGCCGTAGACGATGGAAGGGGCAATTACGTGCTCTTATACCTACCCCACAAAAGGAAAATTGAGATTAGGCCTAAAAACTAACACAATTGGGAATAGACGTGAAATTTTAGGCTCACAGACCCTTTCCTATAAAACATCTATGCTTCTTTACACAATTTTGTCCATTGTGTTTAGGGAAAATGGCTCAAACATTGCTATCTTGCAATGGGCGCTATTTGCATTAGAGAGAGAGGAAAAAAGAATGAAATTATTCATCCACTAGACCCCGAGAGCGAAATGGGACTTGGTTCAGCAAAACTTCAAAATAAGTGCGAGGAAAAAGTCATATTGGTAAAAACAACGGGTATAAACGAAAAACAAAAGGTCTACAGCAACCGTTATTCCCAGGCGTCCTCCCATCCAAGTACGCACCGGCCCGACGTTGCTTAACTTCGGTGATCGGACGAGAACCGGTGTATTCAACGTGGTACTTGCCGTAAGACGATGGAAGGGGCGATTTACGTGCTCTTATACCTACCCCACAAAAGGAAAATTGTAGATTGGGCCTAAAAACTAACACAATTGGTAATAGACGTGAATTTTAGGCTCAACAGCACCTTTCCAATAAAACCTCTATGCTTCTTTACACAATTTTTGCCATATGTGTGTAGGGAAAATGGCTCAAACCATTGCTATCTTGCAAGGGTGCGCTTATTTGCAAATCAGAGATGAGAGGAAAAAAGAAATGAAATTCATAAAAATCATCCACTATCCCCCGAATAGCGAAATGGACTTTGTTCAAGCAAACTTCAAATAAGGTGCGAGGAACAAAGTCATTGTTAAACTAACCGTGGATAAAAGAAAAAACAAAAGTCTACAGCACCCGGTATTCCCCAGGCGGTCTCCCATCCAAGTACTAACCGGAACCGGGCCCGACGTTGCTTAAACTTCGGTGATCGGACGAGGACCGGTGTATTCAACGTGGTATTGCCGTAGACGATGAAGGGGCGATTTACGTGCTCTTATTACTACCCCACAAAATGACAATGAGATTGGGCCTAAAACTAACACAAATTGGGATAGACGTTAAATTTTAGGCTCACAGACAACCTTCCAATAAAACATCTTGCTTCTTTACACAATTTTTGCCATATGTGTTTAGGGAAAATGGCTCAAACCATTGCTAGCTTGCAAGGGGGCGCCTATTTGCAAATCAGAGATGAGAGGAAAAAAGAATGAAATCATTCATCCACTAATCCCCCGAGAGCGAAATTGGACTTTGGTTCAAGCAAAACTTCAAAAATAAGTGCGAGGAAAAAGTCATTGGTAAAAACTAACCGGTGGATAAAAGCAAAAACAAAAGTCTACAGCACCCGGTATTCCCAGGCGTCCTCCCTCCAAGTACTAACCAGGGCCCGACGTTTCTTAACTTCGGTGATCGGACGGACCGGTGATTTCAACGTGGTATGGCCGTAAACGATGGAAAGGGGCGATTTACGTGCTCCTTATACCTCCCCCAAAAAGGAAAATGAGAATGGGCCTAAAAACTAACACAATTGGGATTAGACGTGAAATTTTGGCTCACAGACACCTTTCCAATAAAACATCTATGCTCCTTTACAAAATTTGCCATATGTGTTTATGGAAAAGCTCAACCATGCTATCTTGCAAGTGGCGCATTTGCAAATCCGAGATGAAGAGAAAAAAGAAATGAAAATTCAGTCATCACACTAATCCCCCAGAGCGAAATGGGACTTTGGTTCAAGCAAACTGTCAAAATAAGTTTCGAGGAAAAAAGTATGGAAAAAACTAACCGGGGGATACAAGAAAAAACAAAAGTCTACAAGCACCCAATGTCATGAATTTGTCATGTCACCTCAGCTTTGCTCAGTCCAACCTCAGTCTCCAGACCCACAAAGTACAAGGTACGACATATGATTGCATAGGCCTGTTTTGTTGACATCATTTTACTTTTTACTACTGTCACAGGAACTGAGAGGTAGCAACTACTCTCATACAAAGACTGGTAAACTATTACTGGTCAATAAATGTTATGTAACATGATTATGCCTCTGAATTGAGAGCCACTCAGTCTCAGGCACGCCATTTCACACCTTTGCTTTAGTGTCACTCATGTCATGACAGTCATGGACTCATATTTACTATAGTCTCCGTAATATGTTTGAACTAAGCGTCTGCAATTACCGACTTTATTCACCTGTACAAGGGCGGATCGCGTGGTCGATTTTAATTGTTTGTTTTTAGCCTGTCTAAGCAGTGGCGACCTTCAATGCACACATGCAGCAGATTGTTCCAGTCAGTTCAAACAATTATTAATCAGACCTATAATTATATTTTGAGACATGCAAGCATGTAAACGGGTAAACAAAACCAACTTAAATGGGCCATGTGGACACATGACATTTTTGTGTTGTGCTGATACCCTGTCTTCCATGGGGACAGCTAGAACCCATGGATTCGATCTAGACAGGGAACCTTTATGTCGGTTTTTTGACATTGGTCGTCGGCCACGACGTAAAGGCCATAATGCATTGAAAAGACGTAGCAATCAAGCATTGATAAAGGTATAGACTACATGGACTTGTCGACGCAGTGCTGCGTCGTGAAGTCATTACACTAAGAAAAAAACCCTAATGGCCGCAGTATTTATCATGCACCCACTACTTGTATGTATTTTATCCCTGACCAATTATGTTTCTTCGATGAAAATAAATATTAAGTCTGTATTTCCAATTGATTCTTGTCGGGATTCGTGCTACACGATTGACTTATGTAATTGTCGTCATACTAGAAATGAGGCCGGTGATTCGTAAATGTGAAATGCCAAAAGATTGATAATGACGCGGTCGACATGCCCAAAATTTCAGTATGACTCCGTGGTACTAGATTCGATCCATGTAGCCTAGGCTTAAGTTAGCGGCAAGCTATGAATATTAATATTAGCCTATGGTCCGGACGATAATGCTATGGTGGGGCTGGGTCTAGCTCATTCATGCAGCGTGGATCATCATCTACCTAGTTCCAGATAACTGAACCAGAGGGTCCGCCACATTATCTTAAACACTGTACATTATCATTGAACGGCCCCTCGGATTTCAGAACGGAAGCCATTTGCGGAGAATATGATTACGAATAATAAAACGAGTATTTCCTCCTCAATTTTACAACAACAAAAGCAAGTTACCTGAAAATTTCTATGATACGAAGAATCTCACATACCTTCTCTTCCATATGCTGCAGTTTCAGGCTGAAAAAAAGCAACAAATAACGATTTGGGACGAATGTGGGAACCAAGGCAGAATCACATTTTTCGTTCTAAGTCCCAACCGGAATGAGCAATAACAGGTTAAGGTCACACCATGGTCATACCAGGGTCATACACGACAAATTACGAGTATGTTTGGGTATTGGTTGGAGTGTTTGAACGCGACTTCAAAACGTGTTCGATGGTGTGTAGGGCCCAGGACATGTGAACGCACGGTACTATCACGGGCCAGTCGTTTTATATGAGATAATCAAATTTTTTGTGCTATTTTGGAGCAGAGAAGTTAACATGATTTTACAAAAAATTCCCCCTTTTCGCAGTACGAAAGGAGGGTCGATTTTTTTAAACGAAGAAACTATTTGGGCGACTCACATTTAAAATAACGTTGTGTTTCATCATGTCCATATATCCATTGCCAGTAGCTAGATCTATCCCCGGGCGTATTGAGTTTGAAAGGAAATCTAATGTCCCCCTGGAATGAGATGAAATTAACTTTAATCAAAAGCATTTTTAAAACAGGTTAGTTTTTTTAGTTGAAGGTTTCCAACAAATTTAAAAAATTGATTTCATTTAAAAAAAAAAAACTTGTTTGTTTTAAAAAAAAAAAAAAAAGGGGTAGAATTAGCTTTGCACATAAAAAGTAGGGTGCGTCTGGACTGAAATGGTCCCTAAAAATGAGGGCCTTAGGAGGCGCGGCACATACCTCCTACTTTGGACTTCATCCCGATGTGATAACCCCACCCCGAGAATACATAGTGATTACGGAGACAAGGATCCAAATTGTCCCCTCAGTTCCTTACCCCACCCCACCCCCATTTGTAAAGGTCTGGTTAATGGTAATGGCTAGTTATGCCACTGTTGTTTTACTAGCAGATCAGGCACTGCAATTTTGAAGTTATTTTAATATGTTGCGAAAATCACCACAAATACCTTGCGCGATATGACGATTTGCCCATTTATTTTCGTATAAACGGTGGTAAAAGTTACACGTTCAATAATAATACGAAAAGCCATACACGTTCATTAACTTACAAACAAGGCCAAAAATGAGCGCGTTCCTTTTTTTGAGTTCAATACGAACGTGGGATAGCTCCAGCTACCTGACAAGTCAAAGGTCAAAATGGATGTCAACATCTGAGTGAAAACTTCTCTCTAGAGTAAAGTCGGAAGGCCCTTATTTTACCATAAATTTTTATCGCCCTGGAAGGACATATCAAAAATGAATGGTACAGGCTTGATGGACGCGGATCTAGAGCACACACGTGGAGTGTTATTTGGACAATTATAGTTTTTAGGTAAGTGTTACAGCAGTATGAAAAGGCGTGAACTTCGCAAATTTCGACTGTTCGGTTATATGTGCATTTCCCGTGACCGCGGGTACCAAAACCATAGGTCAGTAGATGATAACGAGATAGTGTTAAAAGGATAATGTTGCCTCTGGTTTGGTTACCAGAACTACATTCGTACCTACCTCCTATAGCGTAGAGGGCCGGTTATCGTAGCGGAAAAAAGCCAGAGCAACCTCGGGCTGGGCTCGGGCCAGGACAGGCGGTGTGGGGCATCGTGATGGATCCTCAGCGTGAGGTGGGTCATTCCATGGCAAAACAGTATGGTTCACATAGTAAAAGAACTTCTACCCGTGATGACAGTCTAAAAATAGAGCGATCCGTATAAACGAAAATGTTAATTGCCAATAAAAGACTGCGTTGATTTGCTCGCTCTTCGAGTATTCATGAGGGTGCAATTGAATACCATTGCGAACCATGGCCGCATCTTGATTTGGCTCTAGCTCTGCTCAAAAATAGCAGAGAGATAGTGTTTGTGATTCCCTCAGCCATGGCGAAGTCAGAACAAAAAAATTAATCCATTTTTGTATGTGAGACTGTCAAGACTTGACAAGTTGTTTTGATCTGAATGTTAAGGCCGACTCAGAGATTGTGAAATAGTTTTCCCTGAAGTACCACTGAAGAGAGTGCCTCTAAAATATATAATCATCATGACATCCTTTGTGACATCATCATGATGCAGCTATTGTCCAGTCCATGCAGGTCAAGCCTAAACATGTTTCAATATGGATTAAGCAGGGGTGGAATTTCGTCGCTGAGTGCGCGAATCAGTATTGATTCCAGCAACAAATTTTGCGAGAATCATCTAATTCGCTACTGTGGTGATTTCTAAAGTTTACGAGAATCAACATTGATTCACGCAAATCAGTTTACGAGAATCTTTGCGAGAATCGATTCTCGGATTCTCGCCGAAATTCTAGCCCTGATTAAGGCCTACCCTGATCCACACTGGCCTAGTTCAGGTTGGAACTGACTCTGGTACCTAAGGTGACGAGTGCAGGCAAAAGACCCGGGATGATCCCCTACTCTTTTTGATGATGTATTTACGTGCTCAGGATTTACTCCTCTGACGCACAGGACCAACAGCTTTACCTGACTCCCCGAACCATGAGGTGCCGGCCAGGGGGTAGGACACGACCTGCTCGATTTGGGCATTTCCAAACGGTGATTTTGGGAATGCTTACGTACATTTACTATGGCAGTCTCTGCCTCAGTGACATTATAAAATCAACTCTTAAACCTTCGTTCAAAAGATCTTAGTAATATCATGATAATTTTGGGAAAAAAATAGTAACGTCAAAATCTGTCGAGGTTAGTGGAATAACCTCGCTGCAAAACAGTGTAATTTCCAATAACGGTCATTTAAGATTTAAATATTCGTGACCAGGTCATGTCTGTGTGTAACCGCTCGATATGCGTAAGAGCGCCCTCCTACGGTAAGTCTTTGAAAAAGACTAGTACCCGGAAGAGTATGCCGTTTTGAATTTGCTGTTGCTGTTAGGTTGGCACGTCCTACCCCCCTAGTGCCAGGCACCTATTGCATAAACCTGCACATTCTACACAATGAGTGGGAGCGAGGAATTCCATAATCGCACAATTATGCAATTATGCAATTTCCGACCATATAGGAACTTATGCTAAAATGCTCAATTCCAAAGTTTGAGATGAATCAGCCTTTTCGTTTTGATGCAGTAAACTTTTAGTATAACAGTACCATACAGGGTGAATCAAAAAGATTTACACTCGATTTCAGAAAAAATAAAAAAACAAGTTTAGAAATTGTTTTTATTTTATACATGAAAACAGTAGCTCGTTATAGCCACTGTCATTGGTAAAAAATCGAAAATTTACCTTTTCGCATATTGTACATGGTAAATTAACGGAAAGCTGCCAAAAACCATATTGACCAAGGTTGTGCAATTCTTCACGTCCACAGCAGCAAAGCCATTGAGTTACTGTTATCAATGCTTTTCCTTTGTTAAAGTAACCATTACCTAATCCGTACCAACTGTTGTTGATAATATTTCTTAACAGTAGTCAATGACATTAGCGTAACAGGGCATGGGGAATGGATGCATTGTCCTAAGCTTCCCCATGGTAGAACGGAAAAAAGCTAAAAGCTACAAAGTTACAATTGTAAATGCAGGAAAGTGGGAGGGAAAAGGACAAGCAGGAAAGGGAGCCAAAGAAAGAAAGAGCGGGGCGGAGAAGATGAAAGGAGGGAGAGGAAAGGATTGGAATGCACGGTTAAAGATAGATCGACGTGAAGGTGTGTTATGTTCAAATACTTTGATTCACCAAAGTAGCCCCCATTAGATTAGTTGCGTGAAAATTGTGGTCAAAGGCTGTATTGGATAGAATGCCTACATATTTGCATTCAAAGTTTTCACGAAAAGATAGTGAACAATTTTGAACATTCATTGAAATAATGCTTCAAAGTCTGGGGGTGTAAGATTCTGAATTGTATTGATTTCAGAATGAAATCAGTGAAATGTTTTAGTTCCATGAAAATACCCAGGGTTCCATTCAGGAATTACAGAGTTTGATCTGCAAATGCCATATGCCCATTTTTACACTGACATAGTGGCATGGATAACACCTCAAAACTGGCCCCTGAATGACCTGCTGACTTCAAATCTGTGAACTTTCCATATGCTTCCACTAGTAGTATTTACCAAGTGGCCATCAAGTATTGTAACTAAACATGAATACATGACACTCTCTTGACCCCTGTGGGACTTTTTCCCAATTCCTGAATTCCCCACTGTAGGTTGCCATTGACAATCACTTTTACCACCATCAATTGCACATGAATTTGGGGAGGAAAATTAAAAGGGGTTTGGAGAGGTAAGTCCCTTTTGACACGATGCATGACCTTTGGCCCTAATTTTTCGCTCGAGCGAAGCTGTAGAGCCTTTCTGATCCAGCGAATTGTCTTTACCATTGAGACACTTTTCGTCAGTTCCAGAATGTGCGATAAAATGTTGCAAACATTTTTTGCTTGATGTATGATCTATAAGTGGCATGTGAACTTTGACTTTAACTACTTTTTCAAACTTTTCCACTCTAGTAGTGTAGAAAATGGGGGTCTGACTAAATCTGAATATCTGGAAAATCTTGAATCGGTATACATTGACGAAACTCGCTAATCGCTCGTTATCATTTCCTTCAGCCCGATTTTTGCTTCCAGATTTGAGCAGAACCACCATATTATACCACTAATATTCAAGGCATAAATAGAAAATTACAAATACAATTTTACAAAAGACCACATCAATAACTCACTCAGACCACACCAATCAACATCCGTAATACTGAAATCCTTTGTCTGCTGCTTTGAACTTTACCTTTTGGCCTAACCATTAGCATGGGAATTCTGTATCCTCATACTTCCCCCAACCTTTTCGCCCAATGAAGGAAAAGGGCCACAAAACTTTAGTGTCATCTTCAAGAACTTATAATAAGCGTATCCCCATTCCTTTGTTTTAATTGTGTCTTTTACGTAACGTTGGGTAGCGTTTTATTCCAGGTCCCTCCCGTTCAATGTCTTTGTTTGGTCGTTGTTTTTGTAGCACTTGTTCAACGTTTCGGGGTGTTATAGTTAGAGTCATAGTATATATTAAGGAAATAAAAAGTTCAAATTGCAAAATTCATAAGTATCTGGTATTAAGTTTAGTACCAAAAATATACCATCAGCTCGTTGCTGTAACCAAAAGTTTCAACTCGTTATCCAAAGCAAATGCTAAATACTGCAATAAACAAATAATATGAATGATGAAATCGTTCCACGGTGTTTGAAAGACTTGCAATAAAATTGAAAGAGTTTTTAATAGTCAAAATTCCGAGCTATTATGACTATGTTATCGTACCAGGAGGTCAATAAAAATTTATGCTGAACAAGATTTACTTATACACTACTGCCTTTTAGATTTTGAACTCGATGTTGCGGCTAGCACTGGTTGGTGGCATCAGTACTACCCCTTTGTAAACACTAGCATTCAGCGATGCTTGTTCTTTTTAAACACTATTTTTCAGTCTCTGCTAGAGCCATGCCAATTCGCATGTTTGTTATAACTTCAGTTATTTCCGGTCAATGAATGTAACCCAATTTTATTATTTCCAGTGCAGAAGCCTTGATAGACGCTACCATTAATCTTTTTTTCAAGGGTTCCGCAGAGAATGGTTGACACTTTCTAACTGTTAAACTTGGCACAATTGTTTGAATTACAGGGTCTGGAATGAGTCATATGAAAGTTCAACAAGTCCGCTCATTGTATGTTATTAAAATAGTCATATGAGAATATATCTATGCCATTACCAGGGCAAATATTTTTATATCAGTCATAACATGTTCTCAACCAATATGTGAAGGTCCCAAAACTGATAAATAAGCCACTAGCTTATTTAGCCCTGGGGATAACACGTGACGAGACCAGTGGATATAGGATGTGCTTGTAAGCAAGTCGTAAATTACAGACCACACGGAGGCATAGTGGTAGAATGCATGAACCTTGCCATTCTGTACAAAGGGGCCAAACACAAACTGGGTGGATTATTTACGACTTTGGTTGCTGGATGAGACATGGTAATTGGTATCAATTGCCAAGTCCATTCATTAACTTTCTATATCCCACCACCAGGGACCGTCAAAACTTAGAGGTGACAGGGTTTTTACTTTGGGATTAGAATAAATGAATGACGGGGCATTCAAAACAGCATACAGCCGGTAAGTGCTAATGATAGTATAAAGTTAAACTTGAACAGCAAACCAGTCTTGTATATATTGCCTATAAACAAAAGGCATATACTTTAACACTATGTGGTTATCGTGGTTTCCAAAAGTTTCTGGTTCCATTAGGTACATCAACATCGTTTCATATCTACAATATGATTTAATAAGTAGCATGAAGTTCTTCTAAACCAAGCAAGGGTTTGGATTTGGATGTATTTATTCAGTAGAGTTTGTAAACTCTCTCGTGGTTTTCTCGTTCAAGTAATCCAGGTGACCCTAAGAGTTTACCATATGCTTTCCATTGATTGTAAAACAACCCACAATGAAAGACCTTTACAGTGTTTACCTGGACTACGGATGGGCTTTGAACCAAGCTTTTGATTTGTTTAGTGTTCTAAGCTCGAGAGCAAATTTTGAATATTACATGGAAAACCCTGGTGAGAAACTAAAAATATTATATCGGACAAGTACGCCAAGCAAATTTGCACTATTGGCACAGAGTTCGGTTCTTACAAAAAGGAGACGGTTGGGTATTTTTTCTAAAACGAGTTCATTAAACGAAAAGAAACTCTCCGTTTAAACTCGACCAATCTTTAGTTAATGATTTTGGCACACTGCACAAGTGTATTTTTGGAATCGTGGAACGAATCCCTACCAAACGCTCGCTGGTGGACACATTTCTGCTGGTAGGAACATTTTCGCTATATTTTAAGTAAATAACTCCTTGTCGGTCGATGGCGAGCGCAGCGAGCCAACACTTCAATGGAAAACCCCAACACTTCCATGGAAACCCAGGGAAAACCAATAGCGATTAATTAAAAAAAAAGTTTCAAAAACATATTTGAGTGAAAAATTAGCCAGAATGCCCCCATAATCCATATAGGGTGTGTTCTTTACCAAATATGGTGTGTTCTTAACCATAATTGGCGTGTTCTTTCTACGAAATCAGATCTTTCCATAGTAGATTCAGCTATTCACCGTTACTCCCCCGAGCGCCCGCCTATACTGTGCAATTCAATCGGTTTAGAATAAATGGGTGTTTGTAGTGTAAGGTAAGTCAATGGAAGAGCCGTGGGTGTGTTTTTTTTTTTTATAGAAGAATTTTAGGAATTCCTGAGTCCAACCCCCCTAAATGACCTCGTTTATGATGCTAAGTTCTTGAAAATCAGTGGCATAAATGGGCATTGGAGCAAGTCCAAAAAAGTGATTACGCATGTTTTGCTTAAAATAGCTAAACATAGAAGAGAAACGCTGCTGAATCTGATGCAGAAAAAGAAAAAATGGCGTGTGTGTGTCGAATAGTGACGCAAATTAATTGCAATAAACCGGTTTCTTTTTCAAGACCATTAGTGAAGATTAGTGAGGCCGGAGGCGATTTTAGAGCAGTGATTTAGAATTTGAAAAAAATCGCTTGCTGTGGATGCTGTGTGTGGATAAATATATGGCCCGTGGACCAGAATAGAACGATTCATGTTGAATCTCGACATCTTGGAGATCGCATGCCCTGTGATGTGGGATTCTAATTTTATACGTTGTAAGGTGTGGGCAAGGCAACAATTGAGTCAGGTGCACGTTTCCTGAGGTGTAAGGGCTACGATGAGTAACTTGTAGAAAGGAGGGGAGGACAGGGTGGGGGTGACAGGTTGGTGACCCTCATGTGCCCTTGGTTGACCTCATTGCCCTTGGCCGGTCAAAAATGTTAACCCTGGGCACGGCTGTGCAAGTTATCTTGGAGTTCCGTAAGGCGTTATAATGATGTCACTTGGTGGTTGGAAGGAAAAAGCGGGTAAGTTAGTTTGTTTTTGTGTAAGCGTTCTCGACCCGTGATTAGATGTTGGGCATATTTCGGGCAAATTACAATGCAAATGAGCTAATTAATATGCAAAAATCAGCGTAATCACTTCATTTTATAAATGGGTACATCGACATGTTAAAATTCGTTCACTTCGCAAAACCCATTATGGTGGCATTCTTGCCATTTTTAAAGTTCCTGTTACATGCGGCTTAGGTATGCAAATGAGCTAATAATATGCATCATTGCTTGTGGGTGTGTCGCTCGAAAACGGTTACATCGGTAATATGCAAAATCCTTTGATACATGAAAAAACTACTATACCATTACATATTGTGTGTGTGTGTAGAAAATCACTAAATTTTTGGTGGGGGTGGGGGTTGGGGTCAAAGGGGGGGGGGGGGGAGGGGTGGGGTGCGTCGGGAGGAGGTGGGATATGTGGTGGATGGTGGCGGGGTTGGGGTTTTTTGCTTGCGTCGGGGTGGGGTGCGTTGGGAGGGGTTCGGGTGTGTGCTTCGGGGTGGGATCAGGTGGTATTGACCTTGGTTGCCCACATGTGACCTTGGTGACCCCATGTGACCTTGGTGACTCATGTTACATGTCACGTGGACCTTGGTGACCTCACGTGGACCTTGGTGACCTCATGTGACTTTGGTGACCTCACATGACGTTGGGCCCAGTACAAATAAGTGTCGGGGAGGGTCGGGTGGGTGGTGTTGAGGACAGGGAGGGCGGGGGTGTCTGGTGGCAGGGAGGGGGAAGGGTGGTGGGTGCGTTGGGAGCAGGTTGGGGGACATCTATGTCACCTTTGACACGGTGTGATCTTTGTGACCTCATCTGACACCCACGTGGACCTTGGTGACCTCATGTCACTTGGTGACCTTCATGTCACCTTGGTGACGTCATTTGACCTGGTGAACTCAGTCACCTTGGTGACCTCAGCCGTCACATTCGAACCCTGCACAAACCGCGACGGCATGGGACACAAGCGGTCCAATGACCGTGACATCTTTTTTTTACTGGCATTTTTATTTCCAAATACAAAGTTGTCTAGTGATAATAGATAATATATTGGCACAAGCAAAATATCAACCATTTGGAGAAGAAAGAAATTATTATCCGGAGACAAAATGCAGCAGCTATTAAAAATCACCCAAAAATCCCCCACTTTTTTAAAATTTCTTGTTTTTAACATGTTTAAGTGTTAATCATAGCTCACATAGGGTCCAGGGAGTAGTTTAAAGGATATATTATAAGTTTTTTTTTTTTAAATTTGTTCAAAATACAAAAAATACAATTAGCGGTTGTCTGGTAAATAGGCATATAAAGCAAGCTATAAATTTCATCACACATTGTAATCAGTTCTCATGGGTCCAGGGGCAAGTGTGATGTTTTTCTTTAAAGGTAATTCATTAATTTTTATTCATTTACCAAATACATGAAATCCCAGACCATTCCATCATTACAAAATTAATAAAGGACAATTTCTTTATTACATTGCTATCCGTTACAATTAGTCATTTCCCTTCAGGGTCCGCATCCCAAAAAGGCTGCACAGTACCACCAGTCACAACCCACCAAAAAACACAGGTGACACGAATCCACACGGGCGGTGACCGCCGCTTGTTGCAATTTAATTTGTTGCACCCACTCGAATGATACATAGTTTTCATTGAGTGAAATGCTATATATTTATTCTGTCGGCTGGATTGATTTTATTGGTTTTAAACGACCCATTTGGCCACACGCATTGACGGTGTGTTTGTGTGTAAGTTATGTGTAAGTTACAGTGTAATGTTTTAATGGCGTACATCGTGTGATGGTCATCTAGCCACCGTGAAGATGCCATCCACGTCCTTTGGTCGAATAATGAATGGACAGCTATAGCCAATAGTTGAAAGTGGGCATGCATGCACTTTGCCGGAAGTGATTTGATCGGTTGAAAAGAATGATAAGCTGACTGAGTCTATTGAATGCCCGTGAGTTTGCCATTTCTACTCATGTTCCACAACAGCAGACAGGTTAAGTTTAGTTTCATAATTTCCTGTGTGTGTGTGGCGAGGATAAAACAATACACTCACACCTTTGAAAAGATTTAGGGCTACTACCATCAGCCAAAGTTTAATTACACCATGTTTATTTTATTCTGCATGGCATACGTGAGATAAGAGCATTGCATGAGTACTGTAGCTCCCCCCAGGTGTTTGTGCAAATTGGGATCTAGGGTGGATATACAACAACCATTAATAATCATTGAGCCACCTAAGTGCCCTTTGGTGTTAAGACCTGGATGATGTTGAATGAAAGAAATTCAATCAAGGCCATACGAAATAAAGCATAAACACCATTAGAATTGAGATGCTAGGAGTATTATTGCAATTACCAACATTATGTTTTATTGCCCTTGGTCCATTGGCAACCATTACATGGGGAGGGGTTTAACCTTCTAAACAATAGCCTTACCCAAAAACAACGATAATGGCATTATTCTGGTAATATATTATAAATACAAGTTTACAACCTTTAAATGTGAAACTTCCTCCTTTCATATATGTTGTTTTGATATCAAAATAAAAACCTACTGAAATGAGCCCATGGTTGAAAGGTTGTTGGTTATAATTCAACCCACAGGGTTTCGCAATTGCAATGAATGGATAATTGGGACCCAAAATTGACGTGGTGCTTACAGGAATTTGCTAATATAGTTCACACATATGAAGACAAGTGTCGATAGAAAAGGAAATCCCCACCTCTCCGGGCATGTCAAGGGTTGAATCAATACAAAAGATTTGTAATTTACGTAGTGACACAAACTGATTGTCCGGTATTGTATAGAATTAAATTGCTTCATGAATTTCTGAAATACAGGTCATAGCACAGTTAAAACCAGCAAGTCTACACTTGTTTAGTACCAAATACTCCAAAGGTATTAAAGCAAATGTTTAATTCATGAATGAAAAATATTAAAGTGGAAAGAAACACGGGTTGCTAATAGTTCACACTATCTTGCCTTAGGCATAGGTTGTCCTTCCTTGTTGTATTAAAAGAAAAGTGCTGTAATATAGGGTATAGACGGCTTATTTTAACCAAGAAAACTAAGCTAGAAGTGCGGGATATCCAATTTAGGAGTTTGCAAACTAAAACTAACAGATGCCGATTTTTGTGTGTTGTATTGTGGGTGTTATGGCATGGAGAGGGGGTTGTTAGAAGATTTTGTGGAAAAGGTAGATATAGGTTACACAAAAATTAAAAGAAAAATCGAGTTTGGATCATACCGCCTTTCTGCATTCAATTTACTAACAACTGATTTAGGTATATCGTCGTAATATAAAGATAACACCCAGAAAAAGTAAGCTCTTGTGACAGCTATGAAAAAAACTTTCAAGTGTGTTATAATACGAACAACAAATTAAATTAACAACAAACTTTTATCTATGGATCTTTCGCATGATTCAATACCCTGGAGTTCTCATTGCAATCTCTTGCCCCTTCAGAATACATTTTTTGTCAGCTTCATCACAAATTCTTTCTCCCCTCTTCGGGTAGATAAATCTTTGCGTATCCCTTTTACGAATTGCGATGTGATCGCGGATAATCTTCCTATTTCCCGAATAATAACCTCAAAGCTCCTTTTATCGCTTATTTTCCAATCCGTTAAAGCTTTGGATACAGATCATTTCCGGATGATAATTTTGACAAGGCAATAATTTTGATTCGTTCATGTTTTTCCACATATTCTTTAAAAACACGCTTGTTATTTTTGAGCTTACAATACCCCCGACACTGTTGAGATTGCAACAATACCGAGCGGGAGGGCAGTTAGAGCGCCAATAAGTGTAGCAAGACTTATGTTGCAGCTGTTTACTACTAGTAAATGCAGTCAAATTTGATGCAATGTGACATTTCCATTGTTTTTTTGGTTAATGTGCTGTGTTATAAAGGGAGTTATAGCGTCTTCTAAGCCGACCATGTGTTTCAGCCTCATTTTTTAATGATCGCGTATTTCATGTAGTTGTAAGCCGGACGTTTTGAATCGTTTGGATAAAGTAGTAGCTCTACCGGTAAATTTGGGGGTACAGGTTCCGGCGGTATGTGGTATTTTATGTGGCATATTATATAGATTATTAAAAATATACATTAGTAAAAAAAATAAGATCAAGGGTTATTAAGAGGTCAATTTATTGATCTTCCAAAAGCCTGAACTAAACGCTTTACCTCAGCTTTTAAGTTCTATTTTCTGGGTATCATAGAGACAAAGCTAACAAACACCAAAATGAATGAAAACAATCATATCCTAAAGGAAATTATTTTTAGTTATACACCGAACACCAGAAATTGCCGCCGGTGCAATTGTGGTAACCCATTATTAATAATAAACGTTTGGAGTAAATGGCACACAGTGAAATTTTGTTATAAACAAATATAATTTAGATAATATTCATCAATCGGTGAAATTTTCAAATGGTAATCCACAAAAATGCTGAATAATTTTCTTGTTGTTTAAATAGTTGGGAATACAAACTTACAATTCCTAATTGTTAACACCAAAGTTATCATAGATAGACCACTAAATGCAAAACATTATGTGCATTTTATGTTCTCCATTATCCCATATACAGAGTTTATTTGTTCGCGGGTTCTACCGCTATTAGATTCATGTTTGGTGACATCGACATTATAAATTATAGCATTTCTATCTGTTAAAACACTATCAGTTACAGCATATTTAAAGCTGTCTTCTGTCCATTCCATAATCGATGCTTATATGCTTGGGTAGTTAAAATAAAAATGTAAAAGAGAATCATTATTAGTGCGTGCTGGAGATTCCTCAGCCTGCTGAACAAGAGCAAAGTCCATGACGGTGTGATTTGAAAAAAGTATTATGCAACAAATCAATTGTAAGACTGCTAATTAATTATTGATACGAAAGCTTTACCAGGATTTTGAAGTAAGTTAATTTTTTCTTATTGGTAAGGGAGGATTATTTATTTTTTCAGAGGGATTTTTAATATGTTTTTAAACTCAACTTCACTTATCCCCGGTAAGTCTATGATATTTAAGTTACTTAACAGCAACCAGTATTGTATATACTTTGGCCTATAAACAAAAGGCATACTTTAACACTTAGTGTTGGTATCGTTTGCCAAAGTTGGATTCCAATTAGGTACATCAACATCGTTTCATATCTACAATCTTATTTAAATGTATCCATGAAGGTCTCAACCAAGCAGAGTTGGATTTGGATGTATTTATTCAGTAGAGTTGGTAAACTCTCTCGTGTTTTCTCGTTCAGGATAATCCATGTATATCAGAAGTATTTACCATATGCTTCCATGATTTCAAACAACACAATGAAAGACCTTTAACATTTTTACTGGACTACGGATGGGCTTTGACCAAGCTTTTGAATTTGTTTAGTGGTTCTAAGCTCGAAGATCAAATTTTTGAATTACACTGGAAAACCTGGTAAAATAAAAATATGTCTATCGACAATTACCCAAGCAATTCGCACTATTGGCATCGAGTTCGGTTCTTACAAAAATACTACGTTGTTTGGGTATTTTCTAACGCGTTCATAAAACGAAAAGAAACTCTCCGTTTAAATAGACCACTCTTTATTTAAATGATTCTTGGCACACGGGCACCATGTATTTTTGGATTCGTGGAACCGATCCCTACAAACGCTTCCGCTGGTAGACACATTTCTGCTGGTAGACACATTTCGCAAATATTTTAATTAAATACCTCTTGACATGCTCGATGTCGAGCTCAGCGCGCCAACACTTCAATGGAAACCCCCGAAAAAAAAAACCAACTGTCAATGGAAACCCAGGGCAACCCAATAGCGATTACTTACAAAAAAATGTTCAAAAACCATATTTGAGTGATAATTAGCCAGAATCCCCCATAATCCATATATGGTTTGTTCTTACCAATATGGTGTGTTCGTCAACCAAATATGGCGTGTTTCTTTCTACTAAAACGACTTTCCAATTATTATTCAGATATTCCCCGTTACTCCCCGAGAGCGCGTCTATACGCTCGTGCAATTCCCATCGTTTAGTCAATAAGAGGGTGTAATGGAGTCAATGAAGATCGTGGTGTGGTTTTTTTTTATAGAATTTTAGAATTCCTGATGTCCAACTCCCCCTAAATGACCTCGTTTATGATGCTAAGTTCCTTGAAAATCATGGCATCGATTGGCATGTAGCAAGTCGAAACAAGTGATTGCGCCTGTTTGCGTAAAATAGCTAAACTAGAATAGAAACGCTGATCTGATGCAGACAAAAATGGCGTTGTGTGTTCGAAATGACGAAAATTAATGCATTGATACAAAAGCTTTTTACCAGGATTTTGAAGTAAGTTAAAATTTTTTCTTATTGGTCTATGGAGGATTAGTTTAGTTATATTTCAGAGGGAATTTTTATATGTTTTAATCTAACTATTTATCCCATCTAAATCAATGTTTTTTTGCTCTAACAGAAAAATAGACTTTAGGTATACCATCATCCAAAGGAACCACTATGTATCTTCCTAAGGCATGAGGAGTAATATCAGGTAATGTTGAACAAGCTTATCCACATATTGTTTAATTACAACATCTGTCTCATCTGGTCGTGTTTTTAATGTGGGGCACCCATAAATGGTGGATTTGTCCCACATTTATTATGTTCATGTTCCATTTCTTGTCATACCTTGTGCAATACTCAAACAAATGTAATGATTTAGGGCTCATTACCAAACAGAATTTATTAGTCATTCAAAAATTATTGGGATACCAACCAAAACATCAACCAATAGCACACCAATTCATTAAAACTTAATTAGCCAGGGGTGGAGGTGGATGCGGTCGCGGTGGATGAGTGCGGTTTGGTGTGTACATTTTCAATGGGGAACCACTTTACAGATTAACATAAATTTTGAATTATTTTGCCCAATATAATGGTAAAATCCACATTATTAAGGTTTCAGACCAATTTGCTAATTCAACAAGATGAAATGAATTTAATAAATATTGATTAAATTGGAACAGGTCAATGCACTTGCCTCCCTCTAACATTTCATAATTTACGCTCTTTAAATTGATGATAATGTGCAACGGTCAAATAAAAAAGAGCTGAGCCTTGAATGAAATTTTCAGAAAAAAGTTTTTATACAATAGGTATTTCATCGTACCTTAGGAAACATATAATATATATTACAAGGATGGCGGACTTGACTGAAAGCGCCCCTCACCTTGATTGGTATTTATAAAAATGTCATTCGTGGAATATGGAAGGTGGAAATTTTTCATCACTTGTAAAAGGATCCTTTGACCTCAAAAACATATACCCCAACAGTTAAAATCAACATTGTTGGTGAATAATACAAATTTAACACAATTGGGTTTTTTTGTTTATACCGACACCGAACAACTTTTTGAAACACCCTGTAAAAGGAAGTTGGCCCTAGATAATTCAGACAAAATTTATATATTGCCGGAAACGGTCTTTTTTCCCAATCACAAAAATACACTTCCATTTTAGTCAAATATCCTGCATAAGAATATGAAAGAAACAAAAATTAGAGTTTAAAAAAAACACTTGTGTTCACCCTGTATATATGTGACACCCTGTATAATCATCCCAATCATGCGTAGGTGGAATGCCCAACCCTATTAAGCTTTCAGAAATCAGAAAAATATACTTTCAGATGCTTCTGAATAAAGACATTTTAAGATTGCAGTTGTTTATTTTTATAGAGCGGTTTGATTTTGGCAAAATTTGTAGATGTGACCCACAAATAGGTCCCACCTTAAAACATGCCATCGTAGGCGTCCAATATTGTTAATTTTATTATTATCCATTATCCAAATTTACTGTCATTGTATCCCCTGACTTTTCAACTTTATGATTATTTATATGGGATAGTCATTTGATAAGTACCAAGCCAGTAGCAGATCTTTCTATTTACGGGGTGTTTCAAGTTGATAATTTTATTCCCTACCATATCAAGATCGTTGGTTATTTGAGTATGTTCAAGGGGTGAAGGAACTTTCCTTTTAAGATCATAATCCTGCGGTCCATAAATGCTCATTATATATAATATATATTTTATTTATCTCAAGTACTAAGTCGATGGGTTGTAAATTGTTGTTTAGCTTATGTTAGCTCAAGTTCAACATTCAACTGTAAAATCGAAGTCTAAACTCCAATTAATACTACCTGATTGAAGGAAACTTAAAATGGGGGGGGTTCTCCAAAATTGATTGTTAAAATATTCTCCAAAGATTCAGGCGACATTGGGATGATAAACATAACAGTTGAGATGTTTTAATTGCTGATTTATTATTTTCCATTATTGCTAGTGTTTGATAAGTGCTTTAAATTAATAAGTATTCTTTTTGGTATAAAAACTCAAATAACGCGGTCTCCTTCGTACTCCCCAGTCAACCAGCCATCATATCCATCCCAATAAATTACACTGTATAGGCTCTGGTAACCAAATTTGATTATCCATTTGGAATACCAATATCGATTTAAACCCATCATTATTTACTGTGATAACTGAAACCATAAATTCAACTTGTTAAAGTTCAAAAGTTCAACTACTTGTGAAAATGTGGTATAGTCCAGTTTAATTTTACCTCGGTTAGATTCTCGACCCCAGTTCCCCATCTCAAGTTTGCGCTTCATAAACATTCTACCAACCTTAAACCATACAAAAATACGTTTTGAATTCCAATCATTAACCTTTTATTCGAGTTATCCAATATGCTTTGTATATTGTTTACCCTTACTAGCATTCGTTATGCGGTTATGCAACATTATATATTATTTAATATTATATAATAAAATGAGTATTCCATTAGACTTCAAGTATAATCAAGATGCAAAATCTCGTTGCGTGGTGGTGTATATGAACCAACTCATCAGATTAGCCTAGTACCACCAAACATCCCAATTAAACAAACAAAACAATTTATTGTAAAAATTTCCCAACATATGGATAATTACAAACACCACAAATAAAAGCATACTGAAATTATAATGATTGGATTTCAAAATCGCCATGCAATTCTGGCAGCATCAATTGCAATTTTGCGTGTGGTGTGGGCTACAATGGTTGTGGCCGTATCCAAAAAATCATTGACGCTAATAAAGATCCAATGATTAGAAGTGTATTTCAGAATTATGGCTTATTATCAAATGACGTCGAATTCTAACCGATTGCCATGCCCCTTACCAAACCGATGAAATCATTTAATACCCATAAACAATGAATTAATTTAAAGGCATTTATTGAACGAATTTGTTGAATTCGGTTTGTTTTCTGTTTCTCCCTGAAGTGATTTTATTTTAGACAAAAATTAGACCCCCACAATGCTTATGGAGCGCTGTTTCATGACTTACAATTCACAAAAAGTATTTCCTCATTCATATGAGAATGACCCAAAGAAAAAGTATTAGAAAAAGTTTCTGATTACGACCCCCAAAAGCAGCAATTTTAATGTGCATTGTACCTTCTTCGGGTAAATTTGGATACGGACCATCACAACATATAAAATGAATATATTGAGCAATACTTTGCCGATAAAATTCAATGGATGCTAATGGTAGTTTTGTATTAGATAAAAGGAAAGGATTCACACAGGCAGGCATAACAGACCTTAAATGATTCTATAAAGACTAAGTATCGGCTATATTAGGAGCACAATCTCAGACGAGATCAACAATTTTGGGAATAGGCAAAGCTTTTGATGCTCAAAACAATTTATAGCCAATGGTGAAGATGTTGTAATTAATTCCGAAATTGATT
>JAMKCH010063420.1:0-61351 GCA_023653785.1 Ophioderma brevispina
GTGGCCTATGGGTCACTGTGATAAAAATTTGCTCATAACATCAAAATGCACTGTCAGAATTGCCTACCTTGCCCCCAGAAAGATTTATTTTACTTTTTAGTATATTTTGTACTTCATGTTCATATTTGGACAGAAATTATAAGACATCAATTACAATCCACCTTACATTTGGAGTCTAAATAAAATCTTGTTTTTATTAAACAGGTGCAAACCAAGACCATGACATCACTGAGTTTTCTGACTTGACTTTCCACGAGGAGCTAGGCCAAGGTGGTTTTGCAACGGTACACAGGGTAACCTTCAACAATGACATCAATGGGATCACACAGGCCGCTGCCAAAAATGCCCCCAACATGTGTCCCGATGAAGTTGACATACTGCAGAAGTACACCACAAGAACATAGTCCGGCTATTCACCTACATCAAGAGCGGCCCGGTTACTGTAAAAGTGATAATTTTCGCGCGTGTAATTTTTCGCGTTTCAGCGATTTTTAAAATTTTTGCTTGTTTTTAAATTCGCTCTTTTCAGCTAACCTACATAGACCTACACACAAAATAAACATTTTCGCAGGTTTTTAATTTCGCGCTAGCTCAGAAGTGCGCGAACAGCGCGAAAATTAATGTAGCGCGAAATTTCCACTTTTACAGTAACTTGATCTTGCTAGAGTTGGCAACTAATGGGTCCCTGTATGACCGTCTTCATTGTGATGCAAGGCCTGTGTCGGAAACCTTAGCCACTAAGTGGTCACGAGAAGCCGGACTTGCGGTGCAATACCTACATGATCACGGCATTTTGCACAGGGACATCAAATCACGAAACTGTCTGCTGTTTGAAGGCGATGTCCTGAAGCTTGCCGATTTTGGAATTGCGAGACAAATTGACACGTCCCAAACCACCTCAACAGCAAAGGTACATGGCAATATATGGCCCCAGAAGTACACAAAGAGGACCACTTTTCAAAGCCGTCTGACATCTATGCTTTTGGTATGCTTCTCTATGAAATCTACGTAAGGAAAGTCCCATTCCATGGCAACCTGGGAGCATTTGTTGTCTTTCATGTGGCAAGCAATGGGATGCTACCAGAGGTTCCCAAATCATGTTCACCTGAAGTAAGGAGGCTTATGCATCGATGCTGGAATTACAGTGGGAAGATGAGGCCAACTATTCAAGATGTCCTTGAAGCACTGCAAACACTGGCCATCTCTAAAGGAGGAGAGGATTTGAAAACAGCTTCACATAAACAAACGAGTGAGTGTAATACCTGGTTTTTTTTCAGATTATGAAAAAATGTGTTGCAGAATTCATACAATTTTTTTTAGAACACAAAATACACATGTTCTAGAAAACAATAACAATGTCCCAGACCACAATATCATGTTCCTGAACAAAATGTATGCTCCAGAACATGTGTTCCAGAACACCTAGTGCATGTTCCAAAACACAATATACATGTCCCAGAACATGTGTTCTGAAAACATGTTCCACAACACAATACATGTGTTCCAGAACATTTTCCAGAATGCAATACATGGCCTTCATAATTTCCAGCATTGAATGTTGACCACACCCACCAGGTTTGATGACCATACAACCATGTGTAGTGATTTGACCTTGGATGACCCTACATGACCTTGAAATTACCATAAAAGTTACTGAATGTTGACCACACTCACCAAATTTCATCATCCTAACACGTTTAGTGATTTTACTTTGATCCCACACAACACTGAAATGAACTTCCAAATTTTCAGCACTAAACCACACCCAGCAAGTTTCATCCTACTGCAATTGACAAGGTTTACATTCCATTTTGACTGCACTTGACCTTTGATCCATGCCACATGATTCACCTACTAACTCATCCACTGCCTACTTGACCGACATCTAAGAAGATAGACACCCATACTTGCTTAGATCAATATCGTGTTGACAGGGTTTATAGCAATTTTGACCAAATTTGACCCTATTTTTGACCATATTCGAACTTTGACCAGTGACACGACCCACTTCAGATCCCAGCCACTACTTGAGATGCATATATGATGTTGCAAAGATGAACACCGTCCACACACGCTTAGATCCAAAGATACTGCATGGGACGCACACACACAGATGCTTAGCATTTCTATAGTCCCCCAAGTCTGGTCTAAATCAGACTTCCCAACTTTTGGAAGACCCGAAAAAAAGAAAACCTACTGGAACACACATACATGTATATACGGATATGCACTCTCGCAAAATCCCTGTAACTGCTTTTCAAGCCAGGGGGATAACAAACCACTTGCAAGAAACATCAAATTCCACTAGATACTTCATATCATATTCAGCAATTTGTGTCTAATTGTGAGAAACATGAACAGATTTTAAAAGATTGGTTCTAGCTATGAAGAAAGAAACATGCTATACCACCTCCGGTCCGTGATTCCGAGATATTACGTTTGATTTCACCACTATAGAGTTGTATTAAACATTTATATTGTTAATAATATACATCAAGTCTGTGTGAAGTCAATTTTATTGGAGTGTTTCTCCGTATTTCTTCGCATAAGGCCCGAGTCATCTCAAAGCTATCTGACGTGGACGGCAGCTAATAACTTCTAAATTTCAAAAGTGGCTCGAGAAGGGAAGAACTTGAGGCAAACCCAGCAGATTTTAGTTCATTATATACCTATTTTAAAATTTTTTACAGGTTGCAAGATACACTGATCTTCCATGAATAAAATGCAATTTTGTTTCTTTTCAGAAACCACTCAAAACATGATGATGCATCACCATGGGTCACCACACTCAAGACACCTCAAAGAAGGAAGTGTAGCATGGATGATAAGAAAATGCTACGGTCAAGAAAGACCACACAGGATGTCTTCATCATCATCAACATCAACAGGCAGCATGTGTATTTCAATGTCAAGAAATCAGCAGACAATTTTAGGTACCACCTGGTGTATAATGAAGCATTTTGGGCGTGATGGACCCGGAAAGCTTTCAAAAGCCAGAGGCATCATAGTCAGTCCCAACACCGACATAGCAATCGCAGACTACAATGCACAACAAGTGATGATATATGACAAATTGGGCGTCTACAAATTCAGCTTGGACACGACTCAAGGCCTGAAATCTGGGCAAAAATCGTATCCTCGAAGGCTTGCCGTTACCTCAAGTGGGAACATCTTTGTGACCGACGGGACTCCATTTGTGAAGGTATACGATACAAAAGGACACTTTTCGTACAAGTTTCCCAGCATGTCCCCTCAAAACATTCCTTCCCACGTGATGACACGATCTAGTTACCTTTGCATCAAACAGAAACAATCAAATCTACAGCGGTGAAGGTGTGATGAAAATCAAGCAGAATACATCCGCAAGCATGAGGAAAGATGGCTCATGTCATCAAGCACCAAGAGCAGGCATCACTCCTTGGACATGGCAAACAAAAACATCAGATGACAACCTCATCATCAGTTCCTTTTTTTTCCCCAGCAAAGAGTTTGCACATCATCTCTCAGGGGGGTGACATCCTCCACCGCTCCATCACCCACATGGTGTTACCAAACTGGCCTACCATGTGGCCTATGCGTAATGACGATGTTTGTCCTTACCTCTAACTACGCAGAAGGCGAGTTTAGAAATAACTGTTACTCTCTGTCAATGGTACAAATTAGTTGTGTTACCAAACAGGTAACCATTCCCTTGTGGTTTTGTCTTTCACTCAGGATGGCAGGCAGCTCATTGTGGCGCTCAGTCCATGTGGCAATGGGGCAACCCTCTTGGCTCTGAAGCAGAGACACTAAGATTCAGATAGCCACTTTGACGCTAAGGAGCTTGTTCAACTTTTAGTTGTTGCGGATGGCAAGGTTGCAAGTGACAGGGATTGATCCTGGTTTCTGTTGAGTTGTACAGGTGACCTTACCTCTTCAGCTGAAATCTACAGACAAGACAGGCCATGGGATTTCATAAATTATACTTTATTGGACAGTTTTAAATCAGTTTAGTTGACTTTTTAGTAGCTTTTCAAGGGCCCCAAATAAACTTCAATGATATTCCAATGCATCACAAATCACTGTTTTAAAATTGAAAGGCAGATCATTGGTCTTCCTCTCTACAGCTAAATCAATTAACCTTAAGATTTTGGTATCATTGCGAAAATTAAAACTTTAATTCGCTGATGTAGAGCACGTTAGAATAAGGACCGTTGCCAGGTCAACTGGCTCCGATAACCTTGGTTCAAGCCACTGATCACATTGATCATGACACAAATCCTATGGCAAAGCATAATTCAGAAAACAGGCATGAGCCAAGGCTGAACCCAGTAACCAATGATACTAACGTGCACTTTTCTCAGCAAATAATCACTTACTATACTACAATAGACAGACATGTTATAGGGCAAGAGAGCCACACTAGATGACAAAAAATAGCAACCGATAGTGAATTCTAGAAATGCTCAAGTTGTGCAGGGGATTTATTATATTCTGGCCCAGCGGCCGTATGCAGGGGATTTATTTTTGGGGGGTGCGGGACTTCGAAAAAGTGGACTATTTTTGGTTTAACAAAATTGACCACGCCCTCCGAAACATGCTAAATGGCCTTTTTTTGGACTTTTGACAATGCACACCAAAAAGTGGACTTTCTTGTCAATATTTTTTTCAATTATGGACCCTTTTATCCAAAAAGTATATTTAAAGTGACCTTTGCCCTTTTGTTGAATTTGGGTACCCCCCCCACCCCGCATAAGGACCTCTTGGTATATTTCCACTGTAGGGTCAGAGCCAAAATAGTCATCATCAAAGGTGAAATTTCAAATTGCTTGTATGATTGAATTATTTTCATGGTTTGAGTAGAAGTATAATTGAAGTTCATGGATGAAAACTTTTTCGGTAAAAACGAAAGTGTCGTTGGCGAGTATAAACAATTAAAAGATGAAATGGCGCCCTCCCGGATGTGTGGGACTAATTTAAAAAGTGATTAATTTAAGATAATTTTGATTCCAAAAATATGTGACTTGTGTTTCTAGAAAATAAAAAAATACAAAAAATAATAAAATAATTCCGTCCCACCACATTTGTGTGATGTTTTTTTAAGTTCACGAACACAAACAAAAAATATAAATTTCAGCAAAACATGTCATAACCATCAAATATAGGCAACCAATATGTCTAAAAACAAAGAAATCATGGTTTTTAAATCTTCTATTGATTTTGTGATGGTTTTTATTGTTTGAGTTCCTAAATTTGTGGTGGGACGGAATCAATTGTGGTGGGACAGAATAACACATGGAGGGCCAAATTTTGCAGTTATCAGGAGTTTTAATTTTTTTATGTAATCAACTACTCTAAGATATTAATAATAGTGAAAGAAACTGTAAAAAAAAAAATTTTTTTCACTCTGGCCCTACATCATTTTTAATTAAAAAATCTAGAATTACCTTGATGAAAAACTTTATTCATTCTTTGAGCACTCAAATCGTATGTGTGATTTCGACCCCACAATGTGATCACGATATGCCTGGAACATCAGCCTTCTTCATGTCTTAGAAAATTGACTGGGGTACAAGGGATTGGGTCCATGTATTTTATGACAATGAAGTGTTCCAAGGGTGGTTGAGATGATTGGTACCATTCCCATTTGAAGGCCAAGGTCAAGTCTGGGGGGTACTGGAAGTGGCCCGGGAGAACCAGGCGAATGCAAGTATGATCCTTACAATGCTCAAGAATCTCTTAAAAAGATTCCACCTCCCATTTCCGTTGGACAAGAGGTTAATGGTTACTTCAGCTATGTTACCTGAGCAATGTGGGACATTAATAAGGCAAATCCTGCTAAACATCACATGCCGAGAAAAACATTACTGTTCTAATAAGAAACTTTTCAAAATTCAAATATATTCAGTAACCCTGGTACTGATTTTTTGTTTTTGAAGTATTAATACCTTGTACTTGGGTGAAGTACATTATTAATGAACCTTAATGTAGTAAACTTTCACGTAAAGTTATTTCAAGACAACTTGTCCAAGTGTTGACACTTATATCAATGACAAATAGTAATGCGGACAAAATTCCGTCCCACAACAGTCTGTTTCCCACACACATCGACCATTTTTTTAAACACATGCTATGTTAAATTGTGGGGAGTCTCTTTTTCATTCTTTGCATGTTATTTAATATTATGATAGTTTGGACTATATATCAGTTGTTAAAAACTTAATTCATATTCCTCGACTTTTGATAAAAATTACAGAAATGTTCTGTGTTAAAAATTATGTGTAAGCTATCGTTCCGTCGCCACCAAATCATTAAAATTTGCATTTCCATGGAAACACTCTAGCAATCCTTTGCTTCTTTTTTGTGGTTTGTATTGTATTGTATAACTAACTTGTTCTCACATACATTAATTAGGATCCATTAAAACAACAACTTGGGAGATGCAACTGAAAAAGTGCTAGATCAAAGTTCTATCAAATTCCGTCCCGCCACAAAACGGTATTTTTTTGCCTCTACCCTGTCGTACAAGTGAAGATTTTATGGTAATCGCCACATGGTGACGTCTATAGCACTCAAGAGACTCAACCCTCTTGTGAGGGCAATGAATTTGCGGTTTAGCCAAACAAAATTGTTGACGTCCACTTCCAACCGCCGTCATTTGCGCTGCGGACTGTAGAAAACTTTTTTTTTTTTGGACAAATAATCGTTGTTATTTTCTAAAAACCATCTGCACGAGCTGCAACTGTTGGCTACTATGCAACTCCAAAATTGGATATCACGCACAGGAGGGCGCAGACAGGCAGGCCTTAGTGATTGATATAGAGCAGGAGCAGAATATCATAGGGTGGCCGTTATTTAAGTCTGGTATTGTTTACCCACCCCCCACCCCCCACTACAGAAAGATTTAACACCTTCGTAGTTAGTATGGACCCCTTACATCAAGCTAGGTGTACTCTCAAACTTTTTTTCCATAGGGTCCATTTAAGTTACACAAGGGTCCAACTTTAAAATGCCCCAATCAGTTGAAATGTATGCCATATGGTCCTCCTATAATAAGGATTTCAACGATAATTGTACCATCTATGACCATTTTATTGGTCCCTTATTTTTGTGGTGGGAGTAACCCATATTACTCTTTTTGCAGGATTTTTGCAAGGCATTTGGTGTTTTAAATATAATTGTAAATGATACCTATGGGAAAGTTGCATGGTACAATTGTACCTTGAGTTTTTTAAAAATTGAACGTTTTAGGTCAAAATTTATGGTGAGGAGGGCAACTTTTCGAGATTTTTTTTCGCTAACACTTTTTCCATTCACACTTTTTTTTAAGTTTTGCAAAGCTAAAGATAATCACAAACTTGACCTGCTAAAGAAATTTGAGCATATGATTATTCCAATTGAGCTTATTATTGATGTTTACCATCTAAATACGTTGATTGTCCAACGTCTGAGTTCAGTCCGTCTTACTCGTGAGTATGTGCATATCAAACATTTCTTGGGATTGAAATTCATACCATTTATCTTCCCGGACAGTGAGTGACATCAACTTGCACTTACAAACATCTTCCGCCGATTTCCGTGACTAATTTATGCATAGCAGAATGTAGTGGTGCTGTTCGCCCTACGTGACGTCAGACCTCGTTTACATAAATTCCCAAAGTCGATGTATTATTGGGGATTTCCCTCATTTTAAAATAAAACCTTATTGTTGAAAACTCATGTGACCACTATAACGGTATTTTATCAATGCTTGCTACTTTCAATGCTCAAATTGCCTTTTATTCTGTCGCAATATCGGCACTGGTTTCGCCGAGTTACCTAATTTTTGTGTCGCCGCTTGGTACGAGTTGCTTCAAATCTGACCAACTTGCTTGTTTTTGGGGAGTAAAATGCCCCTCTTTCTTTTCTTTGATGGTATTTATAGGAATTTGGGAAATGAGGAATTTTGTGGGTCAACTTTGACAGTCTCAGCATTAATTTGGTGCATAATTTGACAGGACCTGGACTAACACTTTTAAGGAGAATGAGAGCAATAGCTTCCCTACCGCTCTCCTTAAGCACTTTGTAAGAGAGCAATTTAAAGCTCACCTTGGGAATCTGCTCTATCCATGTTAGCACTGGTAAAGTGCCATGAAAAGCTCCCCTTAATCTCGGGTGACCAGGAGGTTTTTAACAGGAGCACCGACCTTATTTTAAATTCATTCCCTGAATTTGACATGCGTCGATCAGTACAAGGCTGCTTCGGCGATCCAATTGCATAGATTTACCCATGCGATTTTGTTAATGGTATTTCGCATTTGTTGATACGGCCTACATACCGGGTCCAGTGGTAACCCAGTTGTTGTTAATGAAGTTTAAAAAAGTATTATATTAAAGAAAATATGATGATAATCGTACATGTATATATTATTGGGTCAATGTGATGTGACTTGCAGGGGACTTGCATCAATGTCATGATTCATTGATTGTTTACTACCTGCATGCTGCACAGGTTGAACATGAGAAAGCAGCCGCGGCGTGGCGATAGTTATGCACATGGCACGCTTACACAAGCTCATTAATTATGCCCGATACTTGACCTCGCCGATGACCTTTTGCTATAAACGGTAATGTGCACGCTCAGTTCAGGCCTGAAATTTTCCTTAGACTCAATCAAGGAGGATTAAAGTCAGGAGATGACACTTGCCACGGACAAAAGGTGGTCCCTGTGCCTTGCTTTACAGGGGGCGCACTCTGTATAACGACTCGGTTTAGATTTTAAGGGGGTGGAACACATCACTAAAAAGTCCAGGTAAAATACTGAGATAACAATAATTAGGTACCAATCTTGTAGACTATTTGGACTTAAATTGGTAAAATTGGTGTTATATGAAAGCTGTGAATTTCTGCATTGCTATAAATATAGGATATACGGTGAATGAAGTTATTTTTACAAAATCAAATCATAGGGAACTGCACTATTTCCAAGGGATTTCAATTGAAGGGACCCTAATGTGTAGCTACGAGGACTGTAGCAAAATATATCATCTTGATTCATGAAAATAGATTAAATAAATCAAAAGAACATTAAGAGAGCTACATTTTGATACTAAACATATCAAATTTGACCATGAAATAACTAGGTGCGTTTGAAAAACAAAATAATTAACATTCGGAAACATTTAGTGTACCAACCCCTTAACCAGACTCACTGGGGTGGGCCTATAGTCATCTGAGGGTGCTACTTATAGTCAAGTCTTACAATACGAAGTTCGTTATGGTCATGGTCGTTGGATACAAATAGCGTACATGATAACTCTATACCACAAGGTTAAATTATACAGGAGGAAACCATAAATTTTGTTGAGATGCGCGAAACTTTAGTATTTTTCCATAGCCACGTCGTTCCTGCAAGTCCAAAATCACAGTGGATAGATCCGTCTTTAACCAGCTGATAGTTTTCACATCCAGGGTTGATCAGGACCTGGATCCTCTTGGGGACCGTGTAGACCCTCATCCAGTCATCTATGATGTGGGCTAATGGTGTTGTGGCTCTCCACAATCGCAGTTGGTTGGAAGGTTCTACTCCGATCTGGGTGAAGGAATTCTTTGATCTCCGACCAACGCCAGTTTGAGTCTGTTGACCGGTTTTGACCCCGTGATTTCCTATCAAGGTCAAAATCTTTGGGCTTGCTAGATGGGCTGTCCAGAACGCGTTAGGTTCAAGTAGAGGATGACATTTGCTAATACCATCTGTCATTGATCCAGGATGATCGATAGGGAGACTGTGACTGCCGTGTCATGGATTGGGTAGCAAGTGATTACGTGGATTCTCTGATCCTCAAGGGTGTCTTGTCAGGCTGGTCGGGATTAGGCTACCAGGTTCCTCACATTTCTGGCGAGCTTGACGTTGAAGGTTCCTCCTAAGGTGTGCCGGAAAGACGCTATGCCAGACAGAATTGGAAGGTATTCTACAGGCGTCGCCAAATGCAACCACTAACAAGTCTCAATGCCATCATTCAGAACGACATCAATCTTGTTGTGAATGTCGCTGTGGACCGTCCATACTGGGAGCGTATTCAGCGGTGTGAGGTGGGGTGGAGTATGCCAAAGGCAACAGTTGATGTAGTAAGGTGTCAAAGGGATGCACCCCATCCATTCCCTGCGAGCCTTCTGAGGGGGGTTGACACGACGCTGCGTCTTGGCAGCGAGTGCCTTGGTGTGTTGATTGAAATAAGGCCGGCGGGTCCAGTGTGACGCCAAGGACTTCGGTGTGGGTCATTTGACAGTTTTTCTCCATCTAGAGTGATGCCAAGTTCTCTTTTTGCGCAATGATTTGCAAGGGTGGAAACAGAGCTGACGGTCTTCGGTTTGCGGAGTTTCAAGTGCCACGGTGTGAAGATTGGCTTACAGTGATTAGATCTTCTCCACACTGTTTATAAGGACTCAAAGCAATCAGCAGCTCTTCCAAGTGCCGTGTTCTACTGCGTAGAGTACTACGAACAATCTCCCTTTGGCATATATGAGACGAGATGTTGAAAGAGACTGGGTGCCAGGACAGAACCTTGTGGGACACGAGCATAACAGGGGGCAAAAAATGCGGGAAGATGGGAGCGCCGCTCCGAGAAATGTGTGAAAGTCGTGTTGGTATCTATATTTCAAGTCAATTTCATTTCAATGTTATTGTAATATGAACATTACATTTTGCTCTGAGGAAAGAAGAAAAATTTTTGCACCCCTGGCCATAAAGGAGCAATAAGACGACAAGTGCAGTGTCAACCCCCTGCTCAATGGACGATATGTTGTGCCTTGTAGGATTTCAGAATCCTCAGCACATAATAATTAAAATGGGAGTATCTGAAAAATTAACATAAGACACTACAGGCCCTGTGATCCCTAATTTGGCACAAAATTTAACATTGGTTCCAAATCTCTTAAAGCACCAAATTCTTCCATGACCATTGGACACCAAAACCCATAAAATGGACGATCCGCACATTCATGCATTCGATGTGTGGGATTATCTGTAGTAAAACGAACTTCTACCGTGATGAATGTTTTTATTTAGGCGTACTCGCATCCGGGGTAGAAGCACGTCCGTATACAATAACCTGTTGCAGTGTTGGCCTTCCGAAGAAAAGAAAGAAAAAGGTTTTCGCAAATATGCAGAGCTAATAATTTCACTCGTAAACCAGGCACACACTACTTGAGGTCTTTATCATAATGCATAAAATCATAAAATTAGTAATTCTTGAGATATCAAATTAGGGGAAATCCTCCATAATAATCTATAGTCACAACAGTGACGCAGCCGGACTACTCGGTTTGGTCTACTCGCGCCCATTATCAACACGTGAAAGCAATTTTGCAATTAGGCATATATCTGTTTATTTAAGCATTTTGCAAATTCCGTCGATGCTTGTATTATAAGGAATTAGCACCCATTTGGATAAATTATTTGAGTTTATTGTGAATTCACTCAATAAACTTATCTGCTGCTGGTACATTTTTTAAGTACACTCTTCAACTGTGCCACAAAGTCAAGAATTTTGGCATAATACAGTCCCTTTCTGACCACGGAATCCGTCCTCATATATGAAAATACTTTGAGGTCCTTGCATCCCTACTAGTGCAATTTTACAAATACAAACGGTGCACCCAGATATGCTTAAATCAGTGAATGGTGACCCTAAAAAAGCACGAAACGGAACAAAATAATTAACTAAACGTCGTGCTCCCACGTAGGGGGATAAATATTAGGTTCGGACCGCAACCCGGGTTGTATCCCCATAGGGCTACAACCAGGGCTGTAAAATGCAAAATTTACCAGAATTATATGATCAAAAATTTCCCTCTAAGATAGAAAAATTTCCTCAAGATTTCAAAATTTCCCCTTTAATTCTTATGTATTTCTTATTTTAAGGTCAAAATTTCCCTACAAATAGCAAAATTCCTGGGAATGACCTTTACCAAATCCCCACTTTTCAGGCATGGTACAACTTGGGATTGCGGGACAAATATGGTAGGCCAGCGACAATCTTATGTACTTTCCAGAGGCCAATAGGCCAAACTAATGCATGAGAGTTTGGTCAAATATGCCCAATTGAGCAATACATGACTGGATTAACCCTAACACGGCGAGAGGCAATGAGAGCCAAGAAAACGTGGGGTACGGTCGGGAAAAAGTTTTTTGTGCATCTCGGCCTGTCAACAACTCTTTTGGTAGCGGCAAATTGACCTCTCATTGGCCATATTGCTCTGGGCCGTCTTACCGGAAAATGACGCGATGTCCTTCGTTGCATTTGGGCGTTCTTTACGGTAAACTGACGCGATGTTCCTCGTTGCATGTGGGCCGTCTGTACGGAAATTGACGCGTGTTCCGTTGCATTTGGGCCGTCAATACCGGGAAATGATGCGATGCTTTTCAGTGCATTTCGACGGTTTGCTGCAGGAAGGCGCAATGTTTTCATCAGGGCGGGGGGGTGAAACGTTACAAAATGCCATCGACACGAATTTCGATTTCGCTGGTTGCTATGCGGCCACCATTTGATTTGAGGCTATTTTTAATTATGCATAAACTATTCATGAGATAAAACCGGAGCATGACGTAGTGTAATAGTGCCACGCACGACTATGATTTAGCGTATAATAGCGCAACTCACGACTGGAGAACTATAAGCTACAACTTTCATGCAGTCCAGTGGCAGTACGCATCCATTATTTAGTATTTATTATTATCCCTTTTTTATGCATTAGCCGCGATGTTTCTCTTTTGCACATCTGGACGTCTTTCCGGAAAATGGCGCGATGTTTTCGTTGCATCTGGGCCGTCTTCCGGGGGAAAGTGACGCGATGTTTTTCGTGTCATATGGGGCCGGGGTTCCCTATCCGGGAAAATGACGCGATGTTTTTAGTTGCATTGGGACCGTTATGACTTTACGCTACTTATTCATGTGCCGGAAAACGGCGAGATGCAATGAAATGCAACTTTGGCTATCGTTGCTTTCTGGGCCGTTAAAATAAAACAAAAATAGATTGCATTTAGTTGATTTGGGCCGCGGTCGGCAAAACGACACCCCTCAGGGTTAGGGTTAATGTTAACTAAGGCACGTTGGGGTCTTACTATAAATGCGATCACTTACGTCTGACGGGAAAAATCGGCCATTTCGTCGGCTTCTATCCAGGATTCTATCGAAGCAGCGGCCATGTGTTTAAATCTCTGAAGGTATTAATTGGAAACAAACTTCTCTATGGCCACTGACCTGGATAGAGGTCAGGTCATATGGTTATCGGCTGCAACAGGCCGCCGATCACATGTGCAATTTTTCACGTTCGTTCAACGTGCCGGTTGGAGCTTAGGTGATTGCGAATATTGCAGAATACAAGAAGGGACAGAATATGAATCGGTCACCAAGCAACTCACTGTGCTAAGACAATGACATCACCGCTAGCAGTTAGCTCAGAAGTGTAATAATTCTGTAACACGAGACGCAGTGATTTTTTATCAGTTAAAAGATCAGTAACTTGGGTGTTACGTTAAGATTTAAAAGAATTTAGGAAAGGACGGGTACTCTAATGGTTCACATTTCTGTTTGACAACACAAAATTGTATTTCCAAAGGCGGCGCTCTGCATCGCAACTTCGTTGTGAAAAGGCCTGGATGCTAATTTTAACTTGGCACAGCACAAACAATAGGATTTGCATATGATCAACATTCAAATGAATTTTGGACAGCGCGTTCCCAGATGGTAAACGAAAGCCAGTAGCAAACCACAGTGTCAACGTGAGACTGCAAGTGGGCAGTACCTTGAGTAAGATTAATTGCATTTTCGGCCTGTTCCCTAACCTCAACACAGTTTACCTATCATAGAATTGCTATTGGTTTACTACTGTCGCTGGAGGCGTTTAGGAAAACTAAGTTCTTTTAAGGAATTTTGACGGGCACATAAAGTTGTTCATTGTTCCCCGTTCCAGGAAATTATCGGCTTTGTATTGTTAAGGCTAGTTTATACCCAATATCCTGTATATGTTCTAATTGTGGTAATCAGAGAAAAATAAACCGGGAAACAATCCAGGGGTGACTGAGTGGGGACGATGCTCTGTTTAATTTGAAGTTTTAACGGTTAAGAAATCACCGTTTCAAAATAATGCAGATTTAGACCACGAAATGGGAAATTAGTCAAGGAAACAATGTGCGTATAAATAATAGATTTCGGACACCTACCAAGGTAAGATTTTCAATAAGTGCTTTATTGGTACGATTCGGAAATTTGCTTATTCGCATCGGATCCGCTGCATGCGCACCCACCCCGGCTCTTCTGAGTACATGTCCTAGTACAGTGACCATGGAACTCATATAAGATACCGAAAGTTAAGCAGTTCGAATCATATGGATTCGCCATTTCCTGAAAACCTCAGCGAAGTTCAAATTTGCAGAAGTCGTCCATGGAAAGCATGTTGTCTATCATGATTCATATGAGATTGTTGATGTATGTTCACATTTTTCACTTACCTATTTCGGGGAAAAAATAAACATTTTTGTGGAGTGGTCGGCTCATTATTACCTTCACAGACGTTATCAGTTGAAGTAATCGCAAGGACTCACGTGATTAGTAAGCAAGCCACTGGCGAAACTACGCATTCAGTGTTTTTTTCGCCGGTGATCTCTATTTCCTTGGACACGATGCTAAGCCCACACCTCTGCGGGGAAATCTAGCCAAAACTCGTCCGGGCGTGGGAGCTCTTTCTTTTAACATAAATTGACTAAATGCCTGGTTTTACGAGGGTTTCTTACCATGTTTTGTTTTGGTGCGTGTTTGTGTAATGATTTGGACAGAAAGTCTCTTGTACCTGGCACTCATTCCTCAGGCGATCGAGTGTGTTACGTCATTGAGTGTGGACGTATTCATGGGACTAGTCAGCCGATGGTATCCAAGAAATCACAAATTAGCCATCGCCATTTGTTTTAATACAAAAAAAGGTTATTTTGAAGTTTGGGCTGATTAAAAAAATATCCGATTCTATAGCCCTTCCCTCCTCACTTTTGGGGATAAGCCAAATTCTTTTTTGGCAGTCCTGAAAGTCGGTGGCTGGTAAACTGGGTAATATCATTTTGCGTGCAAGTAAAAAAAAAAAAGTAAAAATGCGCTCTCTACTCATTTTCAGAAGCCATGCTTACGAAAATCTAAAAAAATATGTGAATGAAGGACAAGGACGGGTCGCATTTTGTTGTTGTTGTTTTATTATAGGTTTAGGCACGCACTTACCCACATCGCTGAATTAGTTTACTTTTTTTGTAGGGCTTGGCGGCACAGCGTCTGAATGTGTGTTGGAACGAATTTTGTTCCTCGGTGGTGTTGTGGTTGTTTACCGTGTGTAAGACCTTTAACTGTAATTTTATATTTCCGGTTTCATCAACTCTACTGGTCGAGAAAGTTCCGTCCTATTCTTCCAATTTAACAATGTGATATCAAACTGCCAAAACAAATGGCATAATGTAAAGTTATTAAATACTGTATGTCACTTTGTACAACGAAACTAGGAAATGAGAATCAGGGTCAATAATGCCCAGTGCTAATGTAAAGGATTCGAATATACTAGGTACTAGGACTATACATTCCCGTGCGTAGCATTATAGTACCACCGATCGAATCTGTGTAGTGGATATAACCCACTAAAAAACAGAGGAATGGTTATTGAAAACCACTGTATACATCTCCCCATTAGCAGTGTGGACACAAAATGTCATTTGTTTAATGCCTCGTCTCGTAATACAATAAATATGAGCAGACTTACCTAGAATCACATAGACATGCTACCACACATCCAAATGCATCCTTTAGAACAATTTTTTCAATTCCATATCAAGACATCAAGAGGAAAAGTTGGACAAAAAAAATTTTTTTTTTTTTTTTGGCCCACACATTTCAGAAGGTTTCTGTTTTATTTGAAATGGAACAAAGGAAGATGTCAGGAGTAGTTTCTCACCCCAATCAATATTGCCATTATTGGGAGAACTATTGAATGGGAGGTCAATAATGTTGTGTATAGGTTGGCGTGCAAGAGTGAACACACAATTGAAATAATACATTGTCAGTAATTTACAGTCTTTGTTTCAGGTAGTTGATAATCATGTCAAAAATGAGGGAAACAGTAAATGATGTCACATCAAAAAATGCTGCTGTGCAATCCTAGTCTGTCCTTGTGTGTCTGAAAGTTTGTATCGAGGAAAGCTGAAGCAGACTATATGTGACCAGGGGCATTATTTCAGTTCGACGATTTGGTCGCTGTCCGATCAGGTTTTGCCATTATGTTTTCAGGTCAGACCAGTCAACATAGAATCTGTTCTCTTTGGTCTCCTCCATACTCATTCCAAACTAATTCCAGTTTTGGAGCTTTGGATTGCAACATGTTAGCTTCCTTCCCATAGGAACATGGCAGGTTATACATTTTTCCTCAATTTCCATTGTTCCTTACCTCCCTTCTCCCTACCTTGACCTCTCCTAATGCTCATGATTAGGGCAGGTCATTGTTGGACTTATGCCTGGCTGTCTGAACATGATCTAGAACCTATAAAATCACTAGGTTTTCTCTGAAAACTGTATCCATATACTGTACTATAATAAATAATATTAATAAGTATTTAATTTATTCTTGATGCTCGTCAGAGAAGGACAAGGCTACATAATTATGTCATAGGCCTAGGAGTTAATTTTAAAGTTGTTTTGGGGAATTTAGTTATAGCGTCTTCTGTTAAAGTGCTTACATATTACTGTGTATCTGCTTTTTCTAAACCTTAGTTTGAATAGAAGATTTTGGCCCTTGTTGGACCTTTTGGTAAGGTGTATCCTACCTTTCACCTGTTGGCAGTCAGTTCTTGTATGAAACGGTTCTTTGTTGACTTAGGGTCTGGTCTCGCTTTAAGCTATTAGCACCCTTGGAATTTAGTCATTGCAGGTCAAAGAGTTTTTCCGTAATTTTCCATAAAGTCAGACTGGCCAGTATAAATTGTGGGAGTGGTTTATTTGACTTCTCCTCTTTGTCACCTCTAATTCCAAAAGAACAAGTTTGAATGCTTGCTTTATGTTCAGTCAGATCCCTTAAATGTTGTTTTTTCTGCGGACATATCTTTTTATGAATAGGCTATACAACAATTAGATCAGTATCGTAAGCCTTATCATGTGGTATCTGAGTTACTCCCAGCGGTTGGTTAAGGCTACTATTTATACTGGCGCATATAAATCTGGCATGCCTATCTTCGTATTTTAAGTTTTTGGCATTCCTGCTGTCAAATGGGAACATGAAAGGATCATATTGGTCCAGCCTTGCTCTTTCTCTATGAGAGTGGGTGATTGAATAAGGAATTTGGTTGCGAAGTATTTGTTATGAGACAAATATTTAAGTACTTATAGTAAATATCGCCTCTTGCATTACGGGTATTATGCATCGTTATGAGGGTGGTTAAGATTTGGCAGTTTTTGGACTTATTGTGAGTATATGTTTTATGCCATAGGCTCCAGATACTACAACCTCCTTTTTCTAGCGGTGCTAATCTGGATGCAATCCTAGTAAGATCACCATCAGGTTAGTATTAAATCGTAGCTAACATTCAAAAGGGCCCTTTAGTGCCCCTTTGTTAGTAGATTAGGTGAAACTTACCTGATGGTGATCGGCCCTTCCAATGACCTTTTTCCCCCTAAGTATCCTTCGACTTGCTATCTTGTAGTTTGGGTGAAATAGGAAGTGGAAAGGGTGGGCGGTTTCTCTTTAGGGATTAGGGTTGGGCGATATATGATCAGTGTAAGACTTTGGAAGGTATCACATTCACTCGAGCGAATGCAATCTTAGATCACCATCAGGTAAGGATTAAACCTAATCTTACCAACAAAGGGGGCACTAAAGGGTCCCTGAATTACCGTGACATTAACTCAGTATTAAGTACCGATTTAACCCAGCACGTTCGAATCATAGACTTTCGCCATTTTTTCCTGAACTCAGCAAGTTCAACTTTGCAGCGACGTCCTCGAAGCATGTGTATCTCCGGATTCAATGAATGTGATGTCAATCTTCACTTACCTATTCTCGTAAAATAAACATTTTTGTGGAAGGGTTGCTCATTATTACCTTCACAGACCGTATCGTTGATAGTAATCGCAGCTACTCACATGATTAGTAGCACGCCACTGGCGACTAACGCATTCAGTGGTTTTTTCGCCAGTTGATTCTATATTTCCTTGACAAGATGCTAAGCCCCCCCCTCTGCGGGGATATCTAGCCAAAACTAACTCCGTCCGCGTGGAGCTCGTCTTTCACATAATTGACTAATGCCGGTTTTAACGAGGGGTTTCTTACTCATGTTTTTTGTTTGGGTGCGTGTTTGTGTAATTTGCCTTTGAAGAGAAGTCTCTTGTACTGTCCCTCATTCCTCAGGCCCTATCGACGTGTGTTTTACGTCTTGGTGTTGGCCGTATTCTGGACTAGTCCGACGATGGTAGCCAAGAAATCACCAATTTAGCCATCGCCATTGTTTTAATTACAAAAAAGGGTTATTTTCTGATTGTTTGGCTGATTAAAAAATTAATCCGATTCTTATAGCAGCCCTCCCGCCTCACTTTTTGGATAAGGCCCACTGGTTTTTTGGCATCCGGAAAGTCGGGTGGCTGGTAATTCATTTTTTTTCGGTGGAAAGTAAAAAAAAAAAATAATTAAAAATCTGCACTCTCACCTCCTTTTCAGAACCACTGTACAACATCTAAAAAATTATTGCTGAATGACTGGACACGGACTGTCACCGCATTGTTTTTTGTTGTTGTTTTTAAATAATAGGTTTGCAGCACTTACCCACATCCGCCTGAATTTAGTTACTTTTTTTTTGTATGGGGCTGGCCGGCAGCGTCGGAAGTGTGTTGGGAAATTACTTTTGTTCCTCGGTTGTGTGGTTGTTTACCGTGTACGACCTTTAACAACCTCGTAATTTCATATTCCGGGTTTCATCACTCTGCTGGTCGAGATTGTTCCGTCCTATTTCTTCTTCTTGAATTAACAATTTGTGATATCAAACTGCAAACAAATGGCATTACAGTAAATTTGATTAAATACTGTATGTCACTTTAGTACAACGAACTAGGACATGAGAATCAGCTGTTCGTTAATGCCCAGTGCTATGTAAAATGGATTCGAATGTCCTAGTTAATAGGACTATAATTCCGTGCGTAGCATTATAGTACACAGATCGAATCTGTGTAGGGATATAACCACTAAACACAGAGTGGAAGAGGATTGAAAGACCACTGTATACATATCCCCATTAGCAAGTGTGGACACCAATGTCATTTGTTTACATGCCTAGTCTTCCTAATTACAATAAACATATGACCAGACCATTACTAGAATCCATAGACAATGATACCAACAATCAAAATGCCTCCTTAGAACAAGTTTTTTTCAATTCTCAATATCAAGAAAATCAGAGAAATTGGAAATTTTGCGCACAGTTTCAGAAGGTTCTGTGTTAGTGTTGACATGAGAACAAGGAAGATGTCAAGGAGAGTTCTCACCCCAATCAATATTGCCATTATTGGGATAACTTTTGAGGGGAGGTCAATAATGTTGTTTATGGTTTGGAGTCAAGGGTGCACACACAATTGCACAATACATTGTCCAGTAATACAGTCTTTGTATTCCGGTAGTGCTACTCCTGTCAAATGAGGTAAACAGTAAAATGATGTCCACAAAACATGCGCTGTGCAATCCTTGTCTGTCCTTGTGTGGTCTGACGGTTTGTAATGAGCAAAGCTGAGGACACACATTCGAGGGGTGTAAGCGTTATAGGAGGAGGTCGACGTGCAACGCTACGGGAACGAGCAGTTTCGGTACCGCAACACCTAATTGTATCCCCATAGGTATACAACTTGGGTGCGGGGCCAATAATGGATCCCGGCGAAAAGTTATTGTACATTTCCAGAAGCAATTATGCATTCAGACGTTTGGTCACACCCATATGCCCCATGAGCAGTACTAACCCAGCGGATAATGGTAACTAAGGCACTTTGGGGTCGTATATGAATGAGATACTCACGCTTTGAAGGAAAAAAACTCTGCAATTTCATCGGTTCCTATCAGATTCTATCGAAGCAGCGGCCATGTGTTTACATCTCCGAGGGATCTATAAACAGACGCTCCATTGGCCACTGACTTGTGGAGAGGTCAGGCCATATGGCGTATCGGCTATGACAGGCCGCCGATCCCCGTGTTCAATTTCAAGTTCGTTCAACACCCCCCCCCCCCCCCCTGCTCGTTTGGAGTTAGGTGATTGCGAATATGCAGATCACAGCAGGGACATCATGATAAGGTCACAAATCAACTCGCTGTGCTAAGGGACATTGGACATCACAGGTTTAAGTCTAGCTCAGACGTGTAAATCAATCTGTACGAGACGCAGTGAATTTATCAGTAAAGAATTTTCATTGCGAGTCTTACGTTAAGACTTAAAAAGAATTTAGAATAATGTGACTCTAATTGTTCAAATTCTGTTTGAAAAAAAATGTATTTCCAATGGCGGCGCCTGGGTTTAGCGCCACTTCACTGTGCCACGTGCCTGGATGTAACAAAATTTACAGCCTATGCTGCAACATTCAAATGACAAATTTGACAGCCAATCCCGGATGGTAGAAAGCAGCAGCGACCACATTGATCAACGTGGACGCAGCCGAGTGTCGGTACCTACACAGATCGAATCCGTGGTTGAGGGATAACCCAATACCAAGACCCCCGACAGGTAACTCAATGCGTCAAGCGTGTTACCTTTTCCTATTACAAAATTCTATTGTGCTCTAAAAACATTTTCAAAGTTAGTTATTCATTCGTATGATGCCCCAAATGCATGGTTACCATGTCATGAAACTAATTATACATACCACTAAGATTTCAATCACTATAAACTGCAAATTTTCCATGAAGTTTCGATAATATTACGTGCACCCGCTAATGTTGTCCAAAATTCACATGTATAAATAACATCAAGTGACGTATAAGGTCATGTCAAACTATTTAATACACAGGAGACTAACCCAGCTTTTGTCATTGCCACAGATCCCAAAATCACCATGTTCTGTACCAACGTTACGGATTGCACTTCGCACAATACAGGTTGACGAGGATAAGTCCAGGGTATCTCGGGATATCGTGGAGACCAGTGAAATTCGTGTAAATCAATGACATAACGCAATGGTGCTTCATCAAACCTAGGCAGATTAAAAAATAATTCTTACTTATATATTATTAAACAATCATTTTTAATTTGAAAATTACAAATATTTTTATGTTTTTTCTTTTTCATTTAAAAATTTCATGTGCCTTTTCTGATGGTAACACTTCAACATTGCACCAATTTGATGACGTTTAAGATGCGTAATGCTATCATAAAGCAGGATGGAATGTTAAAGTGACCTCGGGTCAATTTGTGTTAAGTGTGTTTATAAACAACAAATCTTGAGTAGCTGTGTGGAGTGAAACGGATCCAGTTTTCTTTTCTTTTTTAATACGAGCTTTATATTTGAAAATCTTTGTGACGTTTTGGAAGTTAAACAAGTGGGTCGACGTGATTTTGTAATAAGGACTATTTTAAAGAAGGGAAACAAGTCCAACAAGGTAAAATCAGGTATGTAGTTTGGCGTGTAACGACGCTAAAGCGCAATGCAATTGCCGTTCGTCTGTGTCAGTGGGTTATTATCACACTGATACAGATTCGATCTGTGTGTCGGTCCCTTGGGTAAGTATTTCATGCATTTCGGCAGATACCCTAACAATTCGACATAGTTACTATTCATAGATTTGTATTGGCTTTACTACTGTAGCTGGAGACGTTTAGGAATAAGTACGTTCTAAAAAGGGAATTTTGAAGAGCATATAAGTTAGTCCATTGTTCCCGTTCAGAAAAAATCGGCTTCGTAAAAGGTACTTGATCGACATAGGAACGAGCTATACTAGCAAAGGCAAGCTATACTATGAAAGTAAGAAAACCTAACTGAGGATTTGCCTGATTTGCTCGTATATTGAGGGTTGCATTGGACTAGTTGTCCGTGTTGTACTCTTCTCACGTCCACCATGGATGTTGTGATGTACATGATGTGTACTACATGCTCAGACCCTCAGTTCCCAGTCCCTAATTTTTAATAATATAGTGACTGGGCTAAGGCCACTGTGGCGAAATTGGCTTTGGAAGAAAAAAATCAAATTCTGAAGTTTGGGGATCCTGATTTTCATCCTAATAGTATTGTGTACTTATTGAAAACATACTCATTGACACCATAAATCAAGAATCGAATGCATTTAAAGGCTCTAAAATGCCAGCGAAACATCATAAAGGTTGAAGAATTCTGCACCTTAGGCTTTGGAAGGGCGACCAAAAATTCGCACTGCAACCCGGAGAGAAATACTTCATTTATCCGATCAAAAAAAACCAAAATGTCAGTTTTAAAAGGCATTCATTAGCAAGAAAAACAACTCGCCATCACTGCTGAATAGTATGTTTTAATTAAATTTTAAATACAGCTGTACAATTAACTTTCTAAAATTTGAAAGTTCTCACACATTCCCATACGTAGCGGAAAATAAGGCACCCGCCGAGTGTGGCGTCCTTACCTAAATTCACGGTGAAAAATGGCAGCAGACGACAAGAATCAGTTAAGACAGCCGGCAGCTATTTCGAAAATTCACGTAGTGTTTAAACTTGCGATATTGCATTGAAAGTTTGTTAGTATTATCATAAAAAACTGCTTTAATATGTAGTCGTAAACCATTATTACTACACAGAGAGACTTGCAACATGGTCGATCCGAATGTTTTCTATTCAAATCGGAGGGTGAAAGTGACCGATTTCGTGTCGAAGACGATTTGGCCGAAAAAGGACTAACTTGCATGAAATACGCCAGTTTTATTTCTCGAAAGTGTGAAAGTACGTCGATCGATTGGTATTCGAATGGTATTCCAATAGAGGTAAACATTATTCTACCATTCATGTTCATGATCTGCTTCAAAAGCAATCTAACTGGTCCTCACCACGTTTTTTGGGTGTCTTCCATGTCGCTGTGCTGTTCGGTTTGTTAAAAAAATGGACGTCGGGTGCTTACCTCGTGTGGAATTTCTGGCAACCGGATGTTCACACGGAGCGACCGCAGCCGCCTGGTGGCGGAACGTGAAGTGTTTGGGGCAGAATCAGTGCTTGGCACAAGTGATCACGATGTCGATTGAAACAAAATATGACGTCATCTGATATATGAGCTATATATTAGCGATTCATTCACGAGATATTTAGGTAAAAACTGATTTTCTAAAGCCGGAAGAAAATGTTTAAGTTGCCTATTGGCGTGAAACAGGTTGAACAAAAGTCAGATGAGTTTTTATAGGCCTAAGGCTATTATAAATGATAAAAATGGTGTGGTGTGTGTATGTGGATATTATATGTATGCGTGTGTGTGTATGTATGTGTGTGTGTAGTGGTGTATATGTGTGTGCGTTGTGTGTGTGTGTGTGTGGTGTGGTGAGGGTGTGTGTGTGTGTGTATTATAACTAAATATAGGAGTAAACCCTGTGTATGTTGTTTCCCCATCAAAAACTGAGACTGGACTAGTTTAATAGAGGGCCGGACTCCTTCCCCGCCAAAAACTGTCCCGGATTATAAATTCGAGAGGAAATTCGAAAAGCATAACACTACTTCACTACTTTTACCCCCACCCCTCTTTCAGACCCTGCCCTAGGCTAGATCCAGCCCTTCACTGCGGGGTAGGCCCGTGGTATTCTAGCTTTGGCTGCCGTTGGCTGCAGGAAAAATCCTTGACAATATCTCAACCACCTCTGGTTTTACCACTTATTTTTCATTTGATTTTCCGTGCTGTTGTATAAATATAAAAATTAGCTGTAGCTGATAAAAGTTGACGTAGATCGAAGGAAAATTGGGCAACAATACGCCATTTTAATTCAACATGCTTGGTGGGGGACAAGGCAAGAAGAAGAATCTTGATACTCCCCTCGGCCCCCTCGCATAAATTGTGCAGCGGGAAATCATTTGGGGGCCGAGGGGAGTGATCAAGACTAATCTATGGCAGTATTACCACTTGCCTGCGCAATTGATCACATTTGCATTTACAGCTACGCTGGTTCCTTGCGACTATGGTATCTCACCACTGAGCCATAAGCGAAACCCAAGGCACAGGGCACCAGCCTATTTAAGCATACTGTTGGTATTAAGTTTACCGCCAGCCCATGAAAGCCGTATGGAAAATGACCCCGAACCATACACTCTGTCGTGATTTCCCCAAGGATCATCGATATAAAAATGATCCTAGACATCTATGAACATCGCAGGCATTTTTAGTTTGTTGAGATAGTTAAGCAATGCAAAGATCATAATAAAATAGTTTCCTTTTCCCAAAATGGGTCACGATAGCGTTGCCAAGTGCGTCCGCTTTGTGGGTAGTTGCTAAGACATGTGTGTCCTTTTTAACACAGTAGTAATGCACAAACAATCCGAAGTTCTATATTGTTTGCACAATGGGAATTTGACCTCGGCGAGCCAGAAACCATTATACTTTGCTCAATGTCCGACACTCGTTCGTTTTATTTTTTACCAGCGAAAATTGGCATTGTCCGGCAGATTTTAATTATACACACTGGGAGAGCCAGAGGCTTGTTACACATGGTAGCTAGAAAAAAGAAAATTACCAATTGCCTTTTATAATACTTGAAAGTAGATTCATTAGAAAGAGCACTGCTCCAAAGCATAACACAGTTTAAATGAAGTCCAAAGTGGTTCCTGGTATTTTCCTGCAAAATTTGCAATGTTTATTGGGAGGAAATCTGAATCTTTCCACCAGCCCTAAACGTGCCACAGTGTCCATCTCAACCCGTTTGCAGAGTCCAACTATAACGCTAATCACTCTAAATGGAAATTTCAAATGACCCGCTCTTTGTGACGTCCATCGGGTCATGGTTTCGACACAATCTGTTTCGAACCACTTTTGGAAACACTTCTGTCGCATTCCTGTTGCATTATTCATGCCATATACACGAGATTGACATGGTCAACACGCAAGCGCAATGCATGACTGTGATTCTGAACTTCGAAAACCGTCTGGCTGCATGTTCCAAATTCAGCAAACCAATTCAGCTCTGCAACCACACAAGGTTTTCATTTGTATTACTCATTGTTTCTCACCTCTGCTACTACTCTGCTGTTAAATATTCATAATAGTAATTTACATAGTTTTACAAGACCTCTGCTAGTCACCCGGAAGATTCAAAAGCGATATATGCACTTATACTCGCTATTATTTGCGGTGAAACTTCCTGCGCTGATCACCCCATGATTATGGTCCCCGGTAATTTCTTTTCGATCGGTACAAACCAATTATTTTCGCTGGTTACACTAATAAAAAACCAATGAGTTGCCCAGGGGAGGGGCCAAGAACCATCCCCATTTTAGACGTCGCCACTGGTTAATTACACTTAATTGACAATGTGTTTTCACTCCCGTTATTGCCGGGGAGGGTGCGGGGGGTGGGGTGTTTTTAAAAAAAACCAATGTTGGGGGTCCCATAGGAACCCCACACCTGGTACTTAAGTGCTAACATGTACCTCTGAAATGTTGACAAATTTCCAATTTTTTTCCATGCAATGAAATTTTACTTTGAAATTACAAAAAAGGGGTTTTCTTAAAATGGGAGCAACACCGTGAGAGCTGCAAACAAAATATTTGTCTTTTTTTTTTGGGGGGGGTGGTGTTTACAAAACAAAATATGCAACATTTTTTTAAGCCTGAAAGACAATCCAACATTTGACAACTATTTGTAGGGCCATTGGTAAAAGGAACCTCACTCCCATTCCTATTGAATTAAATTGTTGGTTATTTATATTATCAAAACATTTGACAAGAATAAACTTTTTTACAATTTTATGACCTATACCAGTATTAAGCCTACCTCTGGTGAGAATTTCACTATATTTCCAAGGATAAAGGACAAAACCAGTAAACCTAACCCCATGTCACGCACCACACAAACACCACACACTAAACACCCCCACGGACGTATTAAATCTGCATGATTTTGCAAATTCCCCAGGCTTTCAAGGCAAGAGGATAACTTGAGGCCTCTTTAAAAGTGGGGAAGGCATTTTGTTTATTGTTTTTGACAAATGACCGTCAAAAATTGGTGAGCATTTTTTTATTTTTATATTGTCATGGAATAGACACCCTAGAGTCCTTTATAGCATATAATTGTTTAATGTATACCCACAATTAGCCATACATACATCCAACTTTCAGGATTGAAAACACTATAATTTAGAAAATTGAAACACCCCAAAAAAACTTGACCTTATCCCAAAAGGTGAGTAGGCTACAAGGACTCTGATATTTTTAAGCAGATGATAAGGGGGATCGCAGAAAGCTGTCACAACAAAACCCACCAACTTCCATCCTTTTGATTGATTCCCAACAACATAACCATAGGTCCCACCCTCAGCTCAGGCTCCGCCCACCCCATCATTCTCCATGGCACTGAAAATCCCTTCCCCACACATGAATATTACCACTACCCACCTCCCACCCAACTTCCTATACAACCTGAGATCACACCAACAAAATACAAAAAAAGCTTGTATCAAATTATTCAAAATGCTTTTTAAAGTACAGCCTAAACCAAGAGCTCACTGTAGCCGCGTAGGCCATGCGCTGGTAATGTCGTCTGCTACAAATAACACCCTACCTTACAAAATTCGGCATCCCACACACAACAGTATCACTGGATACGGCCGCTTTGTCGATTGATTTTGCACCTCTGAAGATCTTGATCTTTAAAATATATACATGATTAGGAAGAAAAACCATTCTAATGCTATATACCTTTTGCAAATCGGCTACTTGCCCGAAAATGTAAAAAATTCGAAAGCTTTAGAGTCTCAGTTTCAACGATAGCCACACCCAGATCTCCAGTACAACAATCACTGCACAATGACTTGGCTGACCCGCATACCTGGGGGCCGTGGTTTAGCTCGATCGATGGCATGTGGGGTGGGCTTCACCGTGTAATCTGAGATGCAGGTAAGTGAGGATCGCCACTACCAATATTCCATGAGACTACACTTGCAAACATCGATACACATTTGTGACATGCAGTAGTGAAAATTATACGCGTTTGGCAGCTCGCACTCCCAAAATGCCATGGGTTAGGGGAGGTAGCAACACGTCTGCTTCCTGTTTTTACTAGCGGCAACTTTGAATGGTAAGTAGAAGGGCTTGCTTTTCCAAATCTTTTTTTCTTTCAAAAATCTTCACTATTTCTAATCGGAGAGATGTGGTTGACATGTAATTACAACGGATGAATATCTATCCAGGGAACACCAATTTTGTTTATTTTATGAAATTACATTTTGAAATTTTGATATTTCCATACGTTACGGAACCTGAGACGCTAGCTAACTACACTGCCATGTACTACGCCACCGCCACCGATATTACATGGTAATCTGCATGTCAAATTTGGTTTCTCCGCGGCCGCAGTTGAATCCCGTCTGGACCTACCTGAATTTCAGCGACCAGCTCACAAAATCACCGTGTGGCTAGAATTGAATAATGTCTTGACTTTCGTGGAAATACACTAAAAACAAGGACAGGTTCAAGTACGGTCACGACTCATTTCATTCTTTTTTCAATCTTTTCCCAAGGCGTGCGATTGTAAATATAGGGGGTAAATTGGTATTACCATCATACAATGAAATCATGTTTCATTTTATTCCCTTGTGATCACTTTAATACCTGAAAATACTTGAAAGAGTATTTTTGGCCGCATAAAATACCTTTACCGTATAAATACTGAAGAGAGATTGACTTTATGCGATTATATTTTTATGTTAATACCCATAAATAATGGATCATTCCAAATGCCCCAATTCATAGAATTATTTACAGCCGCGTCCTACATGAGGAGGTCGTCAACTTTCAGTCAAAATTAAACTTAAAGGGTGATGCCCGATTTTAAGCCTTACAGCCGACCGCCGAGATTTCCCGATGAGGGCGCCCAGCAATTTGTTCAAAAAAATTGTGTTTTTGCATGACATAATGCTTGTCCATATACTAGCCACTGGGTGACATACTAAGCTCAAATCGAAGTCCTTCATATAGAAAATCACATCTTTTTTAAAAATTCCGGATCCGGAAATTTTGTTATAGCCCAGTATCCGTGCTTGCCTGTTTTTGTTTTAATTAAAAAATACACATAAATGTTTACTGCATCAAAACGAAACTCCGATTCATCTCAAACTTTTGGATTGCCTTCTAGGTGACTATCTTAGTTCTAATTTATTATTTTTAATTAATATATTAAAAATTATATTCAGAAATCTCTGAGTCAACTTTAGGATATGTAAGTTTTTCGATCTTGATAGATTGGGCCTCACCTCAAAACCCCACCTGTAAAGTTTCGCGCCGATTTTCAATGCGTTTTTCATGTTGAGACAGGCCTTCATTTATGAAATAAGAGGAGCTCTGGGTTCATTACTCTCCTGTATCACATTTAGAGGATCTCATCTCAACAAGGGGCTCATGACTTACAACGTCACAACAAAAACACAGACCTTTTAAGTAATAAGGAGCTCAATTTTTTGGAGCTCCTGCAAGACGCTCAGGAGAGCTGTAAAAAAGGGGAGCTCGGAGCTATAGCTCTCCTCAGAATGAAAGGTCTGGTGATAAAGCAGAAACGTGATTTCTGTAAGCCCCGTAGAGTACTGGTGGTAAAAATTAATTTGGCCGACCAAATTGGGAGATACACATTTTCTCGCAGTCATATAAGGACCTACTATCCAAACCAAACATCCTTTGGCCCTAAGATTTCACAGTGTAAATGAGAAAAATAGTATCGTTCTGATACCAAGATGTTTACCACTTCCGGTAACATCTGGCTTCTGGGGACGAGGCTATTAGCGCTCGGCCATGTACCTTAAAGGCATCATGAATTTGCTAAAAAATCGAAAATCGAAACAAAATTACACAAAGCAATTTTTTTGCATTTTTGGAACAAGTAGAGGCGCCATAGGTATTCCTAACATGTCCGTAATTGAATAAGTCTAGAACGCCGCACTAGACAATTTGGTCCATTACTGTCCGTACGGCCAATTACTACAACGTGTAACTGATTTGAAGGGGATTTTTCTCTGAACAACGCTGTTTTCTCCTTTTCTTTTCTGTCAACCTTGTTCATTGGAAAAATATTAACCTAATTGAGTCCTACAGACCTATCCTCACTTTTAAGCTATTTCCTAAAATTTATTTTTTTTCCGGATAATCCTGAATAATCTCTAAAGGGTTGCCTCGGCAGGTTGTAAATTTGTGTTTACAAAGTATAGCTAACACTTAGTGTGTTGTGCCAGTGGTCTCGAGTTTTTGGTTTGATTGCACAAAGAATGCTTGGATTGCATTTTTACTCGGTGATACCCGTGGCGGGCGCCAACTTCATTTTCTGGGGGACGGGGGAAAGTGAATTTTTTGGTGGCAAAGTGAAATGGGGGGGGGGGGGAATTCACTTTTCTCTTCTGGTCGGGGGCGGGGGGGGGGGGGGGGCGGGGGGGCGGGGGTGTGTTTTTTTCTTTTTTTGTCTTCTTTTTTTTGGTTTTTTGTTGGAGACAAAACAGGGTGAAATTCCCCCTGCCGCCGCCTCTGAGTGATACCACCTGGACAATGGCGATAAAAACTAGGAATGGGTCATTATTTTATGCCGTCCTGGTGTGTTGAAGGGGGAATACAAAAACTGTAAGCAATAGGGGGAATAGTAAAATGAACTGAACTTTTAAATGGAGAAATTTTGTAAAATCACATGAATTCGCTTTTAAAACTGAGTGAAAGTAACTAGGCTTAGGAAGGGAAGGGGACTTTTGTTTTTTTGGGGGGGGGGGGGCAGGGCCCCAATAATTTGGTGCATGGGGGAGGGGGCTTTAATCACTTTATAGTTTGTTCATTTAACATTAAAAAGGAAGTGGTCCCCAGTGTTCAAATAGTCCAAAAGTTGTGTGTTTTTGGTCTTACACTTGTATGATGATAATGCTGTTAGACCTCCTTAGCCGACGAAAAATAAACCCCCCTGTTTTAACGCGAGCGGACCTTCGAGTGGGTCGGTCGGTCGGGGGAATTTGTTTTCTTTTTTTTCTTTCTTTTTTTTTTTCTTTTCTTGTACTCAAAATCGGCCGAAAAATCAAGAGAAAAATTGAAAAATTTTTACAAAAATTTTCTACGAACATTTGCCAATTTATAAAAACAAACAAAAATCAGGCTGATTTTTACATCATTTTGGAAACTAAAACAAATTCAAATTCTGCAAAACTGCAAAAATCAGGGTACTGTCGGGCCCCGTAAAACCAGGGTTTTTATTTCGTCGCCGCCTTGCGCGGCCATGTTCACAATCGCTGTGATCAAAGACCCATATATTTGAAAATGTCCACCCAAAGACCCCATTGCATACCCTAAAACAAAACTTAAGTGGAGAAAGAGGTTCTCAACTTGTTCTCTATAATGAACCCTTTGGTTCTTACCTAACCAAAATAGTTTTTAACTGCTATAGCACCTTTTATGGTTCTGTTAGTAACCTTTTTGGTTCTTCCGATTTTAATAAACTTTTTTTGTTTTGAGGGTCCCATTCTGAGGCCATCTAGAGGAAAAAATGTTCTTAAGCCCATATTTTTTCTCAGTGTATGTTTTTTTAAATTTACCAATGTGTCCCCTAAAGACCCCCTACTCTTTGGGTAAATTTTTGAAAACATGTTTCCTCAAACCCCTATTTTGGTGAAATATTTGCAAAATTTTCTACAACTCCATTTAGGGAAATGTTTGCCCTTATTTTGGGCATTTGGCCATCTCTCACCCAAGACCCCTATATTATATCCCTGGGTGCAACATAACTCGGGACGGGATGGTTACTTGATCAGAATACCCATACCAATTAGTTCATCCCTCAGTGATTGTCATAAAAAAGTAAATTGTAAAGATTTGGGGTAGATGAGCGACTCCCAGGGACGTCCATTATTTACGTGTGGAGGGAATGGAGATGCATTTTTTTGTCAAAAAAATTTCATCATTCACCATTCACACCAGTGGCCCACTTGAAGGATGAAGGAAGCCGGCATGCATCCTCCCGAGGCGCCCATGCGGGGGGGGGGGGGGGGGGGGGGGGGGGGAAGGGGGGGGGGGTAGCTTGTAAAGTTAATTTTGTAAGGAAGTGTTAGATTATTGGGGGCTCATGCAACAATTTCAGGACGTGTTTTGATTGGTACTAATCTTTTAAAACGCTAAAGACACGTTTATCAGAGGCCCTGGATTTACCCTATCCTGGGAATTCCCTGACCGTACTCTTAGAATTAAGAGTACAATCTTTGTAATATGGGAAAACAGACTAATAAAAATTATAACAAAATACGATACTGTAATCTTTTTAAACTTAAACTCCACTTTCCCGTTCACTAAAAGTTAATTAGTGGCCACTATGCAAAAACTTAAAAAAAAAGACTGACCATAGGGGTAACTGCATGATCATCATTAATGTGCATTGACCTCCCCTCCCCCCCCAAAAAAAAAAAAACATTTTTTCATTTTCTCTTAGAAAAACTTTTGTGGGCCCTACCACTGTTTTTCAGGAGAAGGAACCTTTACACTTCAAACATCTTTATCTACATAGTGGTCCTCTGAGCGTTGGCATTGAAAAATCTCAAACATGGCCAAGAGAACTCCTAGTAGCAGGCTGGTTTAACCAAAATGATGTCCATCACCACAGCCCCAAATCCTTAAATTGTCAAATTTTGCATAAACTAGTGCATGTCTCATGTGTGGGACCATTGACCCTCTGTGTTGACCTATGACCTCAGATTGTTTGACTCAGGTAAGTAGTCATTTGACTGTTTTCGGTCACTCTGACCCCGTATAACAACACTAGACCTGTCCTCGCCCCCACCTTCATGTCAAAATATCAGCAGCCAGCCCCCCCCCATATTTTCCTTTAAATCCTGATAACAATGTCAGACTGTCCTCCCCCTACCGTTAGTAGGAGGCCAAATTTCACAGCTACAATGGTCAAACATTGAATGCATATCCAAACAGAAAAAAGTGTAAACAAATGTAAAGTGCTTGGATCTTATGTACAAGCGGCTATCAATAAAATACACATTGTTTTACTCTAATTTTTTTATAATTAGCGATTTCTTGATTTTGTGTCATTTTTAGAAGTTTCATACCCCCACCATCCCCAGAAAAAGTTCCGACCACCACCGCTGCCACTGACAATGGCCTCTGTCTTCAGTCTTCAGACTGATACAACATTTGTTATATGGCTCCATTTTTCTGACTAAACTCTCAAAGTATTACTTTTCTCAATTTATTGGAAAGATTTCTCAGGGAAAAGGCACTTTGTTTACTATAAAAGAGATAAGGGGAATACCGCTAGTTTTTTTGCTCATGCAACCTGTTACGATTGCACTAATAAGGGAAGTGGGGAATTCCCCAAAGTGCTAAACTAGAAACTTGTTTATTTTTGAGATCAAACATTGCAGAACCTAGGGAATTCCCCCCAAAGTTATATATATGAATGCTGTATTCGGTGATGAATTCCGATTGGTCGCTATTGTAAGGTTATGTTCATGCATATGCTGTTGAATGTCTATTTTTAGACTGGAAACTTTGTGAAGCCTGCGTATAGATATTTGAGATTTGAGCTAAGTCTCGCCGTCAGCAGTTGAAATCAGGAGCTGAAACTAGGCTCCTGGAGCTATACCAGTATAATTATAGCTAGTTTTACTCTACATGATGTAGATTTGAGTTCTACATCTAGTGCCAGGAATTCATATTTTGGATGATGGTGCCGCCGGAGCTTGATAGCTTAATTGTCTGCTGTCGTCCTTTAAGCCAGAGCTTCATTTTGGAATCAAAAAGGATTCCCAGTTGTGGTCCTAATGAGGACATAGCGACAGACTGATGGTGTATATTACCTGGATTTTATTATGTGGAATAGTTGTCGTCGAGGGAAAGCCCCTTCGTCTTGAAACTGCTGGACAAGATTAACCTTCAGACTGAAACATTCCTTGAATTATTACCCGGTGTTGTATGAAAGAACTTGTGCGCTGTCCATTTTTGAGTCTTGCTGAGAGGACATATCATCTTAACTGCAAACGTCCTCTTTGACCTTAGTATCAGTTTATAAATTGTGTATTGTTTAAGTTGATTTATGTAATGGTTGGACATACCAAATCTGACCAATTACAATCATTAAAATCTTTAATTATAGAAAATAGATCACTTGTGCACAAAGGTCATTTGTTGTGTTTGAAAGGTATCTCTGACCTTGACGCCTACGAGACGTCATAACATGTAACTCGAGCAACTGCAGGAAAGAAACTACTGGAATCTACATTTATCAAAGCTTTAATGCATAGTACTGTTTGAATAGCTTTTGCGTAACACAATTCCACAAGCTTTGTCCTCTTACTATGATAAACATTAATACATTTTCAATTACCACATACAAACACACACCCACATGTAACATGCACATACATATCCTCAGTGATTTTTCTTCTCACTGTCATCCTTAAATTCAAACCTTCAAATCTTCATTTCTTTTCTTTGGCAACGAAAGGACAAAAAACTACTAAAAACCTGGCCATTTTAATGGTTAAGCCACCAATATTAGCACCGTAGAATAGGCTTTGGCAATTTCATTATCTGATCATGGCGGTGATTTGCATTTAGTGCCGGCTCTCATATCAATAAAGGACATGATACCCTGAAACTTGGAACCACTCTTATCTAGCATTGAACCTTTAAATTGACCATATCTGTAATTGGCCACGGCAGTTCCATTCTCAAATTTTCATGATTTTGAAAGTGGGGAATCACACCCCTAATAAGGCTTTCCGTATTTTTTGTGAAACGAAACAGAACTCCTATTGAATTACAGGCTTTATTCAGTCCGCATGCGTTTTAATCCCATGGTAGTTCTGTTTTCGTTTTGCAAATCAGTAAGCCCTAAATAAACTAGTGTAGTCAGATGACGTCAGTGCTGAGACAGTGTTGGCTTCCGAATATGGCCCCTTTGCCTCAATAAGAGTCCACAATTTGAATTTGTTTCCTTTAAATGAATTTGATATTAAAATCATAATTGGTGGGCTAGTACCAAACCATTTGGTGGGAAGATTTTGTCTGTGCCATTTTGTATAATTTCGAGGGTTTGGGGAACTGCACTTTTATTTTCTCTAGGCAACTTCAACTAGGCATGGACGGTTTTGAACCTTCAAATCTTTCGGTGTCTCTATCCGCTAAAAACACTCGCCGTTCTCGATCATATGCCTTTTTTATTTTTGTTTACGGGGTATGGTCTAATCTTCAAAAAAATCCAGTTTGGAAACCATTGCTTCATAGCCGAGAAATCGACTTTGGTGAGAGGTCATATTGTACACAATTCTATGGGAGTTCAGTATGTGTGCCTAATCTAACTGTACGTGCATACACGATTTGATCTGTCTTCCTTCGTGGCTACGTCAGAAAAATTATTTTCTATAAATTTACCCTCAGGTAAAAAACAAACAAGTGAAAACATGAAACAGTTATTTGGAGAACATTTTTTGCAAATCGGCTCAGCATTGTACTCGCTCGCTTGAGAATGAAAATGAAACTCGCTGGCAGCATCGTACCTGTTCGTACAGTGGCTCATCGCGCGTACATTTCGTACAATAACGAAATAATTTCACTTCTCTGGAATAATTAACCATTTGTATTTTTCTGTCTTAAAAACAGAATACAATGCATTCGCCTATGGGCAGCGGATATGAGCATTAGTTCCAATACTTTTCAACACACTGAAGTTTTACACCACTAATACTCCCATAGATTGAAGGCCTAGTCTCCACACATGGCTAAGGATTAAACCCTCAATCAACACCAACCCAATACAAATATCAAGAACTCTCACTTATTTGAAATCCACTACGGCATACATTATAAAATGCCAATAATTTGGATGAATATAATTCTTTTTTTTAATGTTGGGAAAGAGGCTGTGAAATCACAAAATATATCGTTCTTTTGATAAAATTAGAATAACTGTGATACCACTATCAATTGGTAACTCCTATTTGTAATAGCGCTGCAATCTACAGATCAACTATGGTTGGTTAAAACTATATCAAATTTGAGCTACTGCTTCTAATCAATTACTATGTCACTCCCTCTGGCCTTTACCACTTGGGTATAGACAACCCTGTTAAAATAATTCCTTGTTATTGCATGTTTACAAAAGAGTTTTCCAAAGATCCTGTCAAGTAACACAGAAAATAATCAGACATATCCGTCTTATCTTTGATACAATAAAGTCCAGGCAAGGCCTGATTATGATTAATATATACTATATATTTTTTCATTTTGTTTAAAAGGAGTCTCGTGCCTTTGTTATCAGCACATTTTTAACCATTTCAAGAAAGAGTGGAGCGGTTTTGGGCTGCAAAAATTGTCAACAACCCCCCTCCCCTCAGTACACCAAACGCAACCACTTCTATTTCCTAAAGATATTAATACCTATTTTAAAAAAAAATTTGGTTGTGGTAACAAATTTGGTGGCAGGGGTGGGTTTTGGGTAAAAAAAAAAAATCACATACAAATTTAAAAAAACACTTTTAAAAAAATCAGATTTTATTATTTTTTAGCAAACCAATTTTAATCATTATGCAATACGATCAATCTCTGACATTTATATTATAGATTTCTGTTTTTATACAATATCTATAAATGGTCTAGAATTGTACCCCAAAATCCCCTTTTTTTCCTCAAACAACATCCTATTTACTAAATGTCACCACACGAGTATTACCTGACCCCTTTCGGCAATGTATAAAACCTATATCCAATAACAAAAAGGATACCATAAAAAAAGGTTGCTATATTTTTTACTTTAAAAAATTTAAAAAAAAGACTTTTCGCTTATTTTTGCCAGCCCAAAAAAATGCATTTTTTCGGGCCCTAGAAATCAATCCCTTCCACCACAATATTCTCAACCACAAACATCATTTTCTTATATATTCTCATATATTTTATCCTCAACATAAAGGTGGTGTGTTTTGTTGTACCGAGAAGAGGGGTTACTCGAAACTAGAGCACTTTTCAAAAGCTCGGCCGCTCCGCTAAAAACTAAGAGTATCAATAAAACACATTCCTACATGCGACAAGGCCTCATACTCCTTATCACATGCTACTCTTAGTTTTCGTACTGCAACTATCAGGATTTGCTCAATCAGACAAATGAAAAAATCATAAAAAATCAATTTTGCATATCTCTACGTAAACAAGTTCAGGTACCCTAACATACCTGCAATGATAAACCAGAAGCAACCTAATAAGGCAAAATCGGATATTTTAGTCATTACTGGTGCCCGTACGGACACTTACGACAACTCACCATGTTAAGTGCATGGAGATTCATATTTTTGTGAACACTTGCCGTTTTCTTCCTTTTCTGGCAATTCTTCATTGGAAAAAGTAACTATGATGAGAATTCTACAGACTTCCTAAATTTTAAGCTATTTCTGCAAATTTCAAAATATTTGAACCCTTTTTGTGGATCACTGATAGTGTCTTTAAGATATGCACTCAAAAATGTCCCCAAAACAATGTATAACAACCTCTTATACCATAATTACATTAACAATATTTAAGCAATTATAACATAATTAAGCATCATTCATTAAACAATATTAAAAACAATCATAAATAAGCACTTGTGTTCAAAGATCTTGTCAAATTAATGATTGCAAGCTAATACTCTACGACTGTATATAGTTCCACACCCCTTGATTATAAAATCCACCTCTACGTTTTTGGACAAATTAAATAATAGGGAAAAATATTTTTCAATTGTGACTGTTTGAGCATAATATATATCGCAAGATTTTGATTCGAGGCCGCACCCAAGTAAATTCCCTCGCCCTGAATTCTGACCACATTTCATGTCAAAAAAACATTGGCCTATACTTGAGTCAGTACAGCAATATAATGATGTCTTGTCTTATTAAAGTCAAACTTTTTTTCCTAAATTAACATGGTCAGAATAAAAATGTTGCATATGGATATTAAATGTACACATGATCAGAACAGAATACATATCGCCATCAATGGAATATAATGACCCATGGTACATAAGACTAAATTCTTTCAACATTTATCAGGTCCCTGGACTCAAATGTGAAAAATGCTTGAATCATCGCCTTCTTTAGGCAACAAAACCCTATTCTATAGGTGAATCAACCTTCAACAAACATTCGTTGAACACTTAATTTCTGCCTCCCCCAATTACCCACATCCCTGTTCATCAGAACCACTTGGGCAGTCAATGTACTGGTCACACACCCACGATGACGGGATCACTCGTGGCCCATTATCACATGTCACAAAATCTGTTCAAAAAGAAATAATAACACAGTTTAAATATTAATAGCAAGAACAATTTTAAGGTATGGCACTGTCAGTAATCCACATAAAAGCCAAAAGAATATTTGAACAGAAAATATGGTTTATGTACTTCTGTGATTTTAAAGGTCCATGGTCCGATCGCTAATAGTCTCGTCCCCAGGTTTTACTGAAGTGGTCAAAATTTTGGTATCAGAAGCTACTATTTTGATCACTTACCTTGTGAAATCTTAGGGCTAAAGGATGTTTGGTTTGGATGTTATTAGCGAAAATATGCCCCATTGTGGTTGACCAATATAAATTTTACACAGTACTCTATGGGGATTACAAAATCACGTTTTTAGTTCTAACTTAAAAACGGGTTGAAATGTTGGTGCGAAACTTTACAGATGGGGTTTTGGGGTGAAGGCCATTCTATCAAGATGAAAAATTTATAGACTTAAATCGAGCCATCACCCTTTAATACATTGGTATAAATAGTTAAAAAAACAGCTTTGAAAAAAAATGGGGGTGCTCTTTTCTGGAGCAAAGCCAACCGAACTGCCAGGTGTTTTTTTTTTTTTGTAATAATAAACTTGTGCTATGGAATAAAGTGTGACACCTAATATATGTGGTCAAACACAGAGGGCACAGTACTATCTTAATAACTTGCATGGATACAACATCTTATTATGGTTGACTAAGTTTTAGGTCCTTTTAATCACAAATTGATTGAATTTTGAAATGGGGAATACTTGTGTGAGTACTTACCACCAGGTTGAACTGCTGTCAAATCATACTGGAAGCCTGAATATTGTAAACTGTAATCTGATACAAAATACAACCACATTTTATTGCCAAGAGTACTGTATGAAGTCTGCCCATCTAGTGTATCCTGTACAGTCAGCACCAAGCTATCCGGGTCGGCAGAATCGTGGCCGTTACCAAAGTTGACATAATCGTAGTTGAGCTCCGTGGAGTGGCTGAGGATGGTAATAACGATCTGTGAGCCTGGGGGACCGGTGATGGTCCATTCTTTGTAGGTGTCGCTTGGGTAGGGATTGGGGAAGTTTGGCGATGAGATCCTATGGGTCTGGTTTAACTGAAGGGTGATGGTTTCTACAGCTTCTGCAATGGAACAAAGTTGGGAAGTTAGAAGTGCTTGTTCCGACTTTCTGTGTCAAGAAATCGGCGTTTAAATGCCGAGTTGAGATTTTTGCTCCCCTAATACAGCTCTCCTAAAGAGCATTTGATATGATGCTCCCTCTATGCGCTCTTCTAAATGCATTGTAGGAGAGTGATTTGTAACTTCGAAGATCATTATTGATGTACATTACAGTGGTAAATGTTCTTACATTCACATCTGAATACTCCTTAAATTGACAAAGCTATAAGGAGAACACTACCTCTGCTTTAAATAGACAGTGTCTGCTGCCAAAAATGGCCCATCCATGAGGATTTTCTCACCTGTTATATTTAACTTTCACAATATTTTGAATAAAAATGGTCCACTCATGTTGGACTAACCCTGGTTTAAACCCAGGTCTAAAGTTAGACTCCCTTTCAGAATACCAGCCTTAGTCACTGGAGAAATATGATTGGATAATAATCTATATTGATATTGTCTTCAACCTGTTCACTTTAGTCCTTACATATTTTAAAGATGATGATACAAACCTTCAGTTTCCATGATGACGCTCTCAATAAAATCCATATATTGCGAGACTCTGGCATACACACCGGGAGTGTTAGGACGCCCGCAGCCAAAACCAAAACTGGTCACTCCTACTAAATGCCACATGTCATCGTTACCTAGACAAACCAACGGGCCGCCACTGTCACCCTGAAAATGTAAAGCAAAATCAAATTCTGGTAAGGAACCATCATATAATATAAAAAATTCATTCATGCCTTATAATGCCTATCAGGAGGAGATTTTTTTGAGGATACAAATTTCTCTCAAATTGCACTGGATCGATTGTAGACCACTTTTTGAAGATTTATTGTTTAAACAAGTACAAAAGAAAACTGCAAACCTTGTTTTGAACTTGCCTGCCATCCTAATCATCAATATCGGAAACCATGCTTTGACTTTTTGTCGCGCACGACAGAAAATACTAAATCATCTTATTGCCTAAACACAGCGTATTCAGCTTATTCACTTCAGGTGTAATCTAATACACTGGTAAGCATTCCAAATATGCAAAAAACCCGGGTTCAAAAAAGAATTGAGGGCGTTTCTTTCTCAAAATATCCCCGTATCTCTTTAACTTCCTTGTTTCCTTAGAAATGTCATATCGGTTGCTATATAGTCCCCATTTTTTCCTAACAAGAACATGTTTGTTTTTGATACAAGCAAAACAAACTTCAATAGAACTTTGTATATCAAGCTTGACATATTTGTTGAAGTTGCAAAGGAAAATTAAATCAACAACTAAAATCCCTATGTGCCTTCTGCAATTTTTGCAGATGACACAACAATCAGTTATATTCATAAAACTCAATCAAGACAACTGAAAGGTAACAATACTACTCATAGATAGAGATTATACAGGGTGTATCAAAATAAAGGAAACCCAAGTTCAATGACAATTTATAGGAAAACTACTACACATTTAGGGATTCAAACATGTTACAGAGTGGTTCATCACAAATCAACAACGGTGCATCCATGCGTCCGCATATTTTTATCCCGCGAGGGCGGAAAGCCGCCCGAGCGGGATAAAAATACGCAGACACATCGGATGCAGAGTTGTTGATTTGTGATGAACTACTATGTAACATGTTTGAATCCCTTTCAACAACGAAAATCTGTAGGAAAACTTATTAATATCGTGTATAGAGGAACATGATTATTCACACTTAAAACACTAAAATGTTCCCAGTTCGACAAAAGCTTTCCTAGACTAATATTTTAAAAAAATCTCAAGCAAAACGATAGTTTTGGTTTGTTTGTTGCTTTGCAGTTGCACCTGGTGTACTTGCGCGTACTCAGAGTTCTAAACGTGACGAACAGCGGGTCGACTTAAGCGCACCGCATAAACGCACTTCCGTGAACACTGCGCCGGGCATGACGTGTTAATTTGCATATCAACTGTGGGTTGATAATGAATCAACAACGGTACGCTCCTGTACAAGGAGATACGGTGAGTTGTTGAATTCATAATCAAGCATTGTGCATCTAAAGAAAGGTCAGATACCCTTTCGAATAACACCCTGATCATATACCAATGTAACTCACCTGGCAAGAATCAATGCCCCCTTCAGACTGACCAGCACATATCATGTTGTCAGAGATCACGCTGGATCCAAGCTTGACTCGACAACCATCTGGGCTTATCAGTGGAATCATCACTTCTTGCAGACGTTCAGCAACTCCACCTAAAATTGAAACCATAAACAAGTCAATTTCAGATTCAAAAGTAAAGAAGTAAAGTTTTAATGTCAGAAGCCCCTACCCCAAAAAATATTTCTAGTAGGCCATGCACATCTTGTTTTTTAACAATTAATTTTGTTTGATGAATTTAGTAATGGGCAAAAATGGCTCTGAGAATTTCAAACTTTTTTCAATGATTCCAAACCAATATTTTGATTGATAAACTTATAATTTAATACAGCAATACATATTTGCGACTGATGTGACTACCATTTAGAGTGATTTCTGTCATATCATTGGGGAAATCTTTATTCAAAAAATAATTAAAAAAATGTATAGCACATCTTGGTTATAAACAAACTTTATTTTTATTTATTTAATAGAGGCACTTGAAGTTATCAGGAGGATTAAAATCAGGATACTGTGCATTGGCTTATATAGCACCCTCATCTAATTAAGTTCTCTGCTCTCTAATCCTCAGATGAAAAGGCAGGGCCAAGGGAAGCCGGGGGAAGCAGGGAAGTGGATTCAACGAGGGCCCTTAACAAATTATCAACTTTATCATTGTCTTAATGGCAGTTATTAATTTAATCGTGAAACTTGGAGTATGAAGGTTACAAATTCAAGCGGGACCATGAATTTTGATGGAATGCATGACCTTTTGTACTTGTCCATAGCCATTTCATAGACCAACAAGTATTTGTCACTAGCAGATCAGTAAAATTCTAAACTTTAAAAAGATAACCCCTTTTACTTTTTAGATAACTCTAAACAATGGTGGGATCCATTTCAGATCTGCCCTCACCTCCAGCAGCAATCTTAAGCTATAGAAGGGTCACAACTTTTAGTCCAAATTAAGACAGATAAGGCAAATAATAATCTAACAGCCTCACCTTCTTCCATGGTGGCACCCCATCCAATCACATGACAATCTCTGTACGCCAAAGTCTCTTCCTCGATAGTCGCCAGGCACGATGGCAACACAAAGCCGGTGTAGTTAACACGCTGTGGCAGGTATAGCATAGCAATGTCGTTTTCTTCATCAGTCATGGTCTGGTCATACATGGGGTGGGCGACAATCTTCAGAAATCGATAAGCGTCATGGTTTGCCGATGGTTTCGAGAGCTCAGTATCTCCAAAGATAATTGAATGGAAGTTTCCACTAAAAGATAAAAGGAAATTATATTAAAATATTAGAAAAAATTCTAATCTATATAAAGTTAGAGAACATTCTAATTTCTAAAAGATTGAGAATGAGGCATTTGGATAACTCTAAACAATGGTGGGATCCATTTCAGATCCCATATGTTAATAAGGTCAAAGAGCACATGTCATCTGAGGTCAAGTTGTAGATAGGGAGTTTGGATAACTTTTTGTTGGAAAATTAAAGTCCAACTGCAACCATTATTGAGAATCTTCCATCCTATATACATGTACTTTCTGCACACTTGCAAAAGTATGATGATGAGAATAATATAATTGGAAATCCCCAGTTTGATAATAAAATTAAACATTCTCAGGATTATGGCCAATGCTCATCAAATGTCAGAATTCTCAACATCGTATTTTTCCTAGTGACATTTATAAAAACCAATAATTATGTGCATCCATTACTCCCTGGAGTCTCAAACTGATATTGGCACCCAATTTCACCCAAATACGGAGGTCTGCATCAGATTACAGCATTGTTGTCTTCGAGTTTAACAATTATTGCCATTGCATGAAGATATCGTATGTAGCAGTCACAAGATGCAGTCGAGACTATACTTCAATTAGCATGTGTCAATTTCGGGTCAAATCAATCAATCAACAGACGGCAACCAAAACAAGCAAGTCATGGTGGCCAACACTGGAAATTTAAGACCATAAATGAGGAACAACTTGAAGAACTATCTTCAAGAACCACTGTTTGAACCTTTAACCCACCCTGGGGGGGTTCTCACTTTGGGTTTGGGTAGGGATGTGAGGCCGGGTGTTTGAAACACTACCCCGAAAATATACCAAAATAACAGATTTGCTACCCATCCCTATACCTGGTTTGGTGGAGGTTTTGGGGCGAAGCCCCAGAAGCAGAGGGAAAACTAACTGTTAAAATGTATTTTGAGCCATTCTGACAGCACTATTTTTCACACTCAAGGTTTGCATGCATTCCGATTGACCACTGGAAATACACTTGCAACAGAAATGTAACCCTTTCATATGCCAATTTGCAAGAAAAAGGGACCGTTCAATATGCCAAAATTGCTGAAAATGCAACCCTTCTCGGGCGCACATCCCCGTACCCCCTTTTCCACTAAGACCCCCCCCCCGGTAACCCACCAACACCATCAGAGCTGAATATGCTCTGTATTTACACATTCTCTATACTTACACACAATGCGCAGCAGTCACAACCCATCTATCATTAATGAGGGTACCACCACACTGGTGTGCTCCATAGCTGTCTCTGAGAGAACCTATCCAAGGCCAGGATCCTGGAGATGAATTCACTCCACCGATGATACGACTATTCACCGAAGCCTCGGGACGTGTACCACAGATGCCTGTGCCGAATACATCTAGAAGGAGAGAATAGGAAAAGCAAACACTGTTAGTATAACACAGCATTTAAAAATAAATAAATCAAACATATACACAAAAAAATACATATAAGGCGACAAAAAAACAACCCTGTTTTACGGGTGAGCGGACCTTTCAAGTAGGGTCGGTCGGTCAAATTTTTTTTAATTTTTTTTTTTCCTTCCTGGAGGTCAAAATTGGCCTAAAATAGCCCCAAAATCTGCAAAATCAGGAGAAAAAATGAAACATTTTTACAAGCAAAATTTTCTTTAAAAAAATTAACCAAAATCCATAAATTTGAGCTAAAAACAGGTTGATTTTACATGATTTTTGGAAAAACTAAAAAAAAAAAAAATTTGCAAAACTAAAAAATCAGGGTCGGCCGGGCCCGTAAAACAGGTTTTTTTTTCGTCGCCTAACCTACATATTACCTGTGGTTACGAAGTTATTTGGAATTTAGATGTAAAAAAAATGGATTACAGAGAAAACATTGTCAAATTTGGGGCTCTGAGATTCCTGACTTCTGACCTACTTGATCATGCCACATGAAGCTATCACAAGCAGTTAAAGGCTGATTCGGAGATTTCCCGAGGAGGGTGCCCTCAATTTTCAAATAAATTGTGTTTTTTGCATACACATAATGCTTGTACATATACTAATCACTGTGTGAAATAACTAAGCTCAAATCGAAGTCCTTCATATAGAAAATCACAACTTTGTTATAAAATTCCGGATCTGGAACTTTTGTTAGGCCAATGAAAGTCAATGTTATGTTTCCTGTTACATTTTTTGCAAATCATAGTGAGGCAACTATTTCATTTTTCATTATTCATTATTCGTAATTTTGAAGACACAGCCATTTCTCCAACCTTCAGCATGCTCTAATAGTGGTGGCAAACCACCACCCTACATTTAGAAATGATTTTGCAACTGTTCTTTGATTTAATATCTACTAAAATCGCATTCACAAGATGTGATCACAAGACGAAACCTTGATATTTTCTTTAAAATACAAAATAATGAACTTTTTAGGGATTTCAGCATCTCAAACGCGGGCAGAAAATCATAACGTGGGCGGGTTACGGGAAACATAACATCGACTTTCATACGCCTTATACACAGTATCCTATGGCACTGTTATACTGCACATAAATGTTTACTGCACGAAACGAAAAATCCGATTCATCTCTAACTTTGGAATTAAGCATTTAAGGTGACTATCTTTAGTTCCAGTTGACTATTTTTAATTACTACACAAAAATCAAAATCTCTGAGTCAGCCTTTAACAGAGCTGGGCGTCAATCTTAAACGCGGGAAGGGAGGGCTGGGGGAACAGTCCCTGCTGCTATACCTTCAATTCCTGTAGCCCCAACTAAATCTACATTTCCTGCTGAATAGCAGCTCTGCAGTCAATTGAGTTTTCTTAACTACATGCTGTGACTTGTGTGTTATGAAGTAACTGTTGATGTAAACAGCCAAAGGTTTAACCCTCGTCTAACCAGGCTATTTTTGTAAAACATCTAACCAGTGGGGGAGGGGGGTTGTTGCAACCTCCCCATATATTTTTCACACTGACCCCCCCCCATGAAATAGATTTTGGTATCAATGGATAGCTATGGGTCTTCTCTATCCAGTGTTACCAAAATAAGTACAACATTTTCAGCACCTTGCTTCTATGATGACATAATGCATGGCACCCTCACACATTTGAAATTAGATAGTGTACAAAAGTATAAGGAATTTGGATTTTTTTGATAAAATCACACAAACGATCTATTTTTTACTGGATTTTTGGCCAAACTTTTTACTAATAAGAGCAAATTTTATGGTGTACCCATTTACACAGTAAAGTATAGGGTGACTTCACCACCTCCCCCCCCCCCACCTCAACTTTGGCGGCTTACCCTACCCCTGGGTAAGGTGGTGAGTCCAAATTTTTTTGCTAAAATGTCTACAATGGAATGTACAAACCAGGCCTGTACACAGGGGGTGCGGTCGCATCCCCACCCGTAATTCCACAAAAGGGGCAAAAGATCCACTTTTGCTGAATTTTTTGATAAAAAAGTCCCAAATTTAGAACAAAATTGATAAGAAAGTCCTGCACCCCCCAAAATAAATCCTGCATACTGCCCTGGTACAAGCAATTACCTAAAATCATTTTGGGACACAATCGCACATATTGTTGCACCGGGAGAAAAACTAGAGGGGGTTGGAGAGGGTTACAAGAAGAATGAACACAATGACAATTGATAAAACCAAACTCAGGTCAAGTTTCCTTTTAGGACCTGCTACTGGTATCCTGGTAATCAGTACTACCTGTCCCAAGGCCGAGTTGTCGGAGGCTAAACCGTCACCCCACCGTTTTTCTAAGGAAATCTGATGAGGAGGGTAGCTGGTTACCCTGGTAAAAGAAGATCTACCTACAAGGGCGTCAGCTCTGGAGAGCTTGGCGGCCATCCAGTACATGCTGCCTTGTATGTGGTGGCCATAGCTGCCCAAAGGCTAGGCCCACCGCCGCAAACTGGATTAGCATCAGGAAGGGCATCCGGTCAATTATCTTTTGCTCCAATAAATCCTCACACAGCAGTATTGCTGAGTGTGAGGTGTATGGTGTATCCGGCCACCCCCGGTGACGGGGACAAAACCAGATTTAAAACTTTAGTTTAACTAACTAAACTCACCTCCTTCAGCCTGTTGACAGAATGTCCCCTCACCAGCAATGTATCTATCACAATCAAATGGCCAAGGTTCATTGAAAGTACTCTCATACAGCTCAGCACACGCGGTAGTGACATCAATACACACGCTCCTGCAGGGGGTGATGGACTTGCTGTAGTCAGGCCAGGGGCATTGTGGGTAGATTGTTGAACAGTGAAGAAGATGTGCATCTGGATGGCAGTTTAGGACTGACGCTAGGCTTGTGAGGGCGTCGAGGGCGTCTTGCTGTGATGTGGCGTAGTTGTTGGGGAATACAGTGGAGTTGTATGGGAGCAGGGCTAGGCAGGATGGTGACTGTATTGGATGACAGGGTGCTGCAAAGAAGATAAAAACATGAAATTATTTTACTATATATTGCAGAAAATCTTAAAAAGTTTAACTTATAAGTTTTGATTAACTGAAGTTAAGATGTTGACTTTCTTTTATTATACCTGTGTATACATACGTAATGTGCCACATCAAAAAGATGCATCTTTTTGGTTGATATAAATCAGTTAATATTTGATTCAAACGCTGTCATGGAAGAGTTCGAAGTCTGAAGCAATACGTCGGTCACATCACATAGTGACGTATTTGCAAAATGTGCATTAAAAAAAACAGCTTTGAAGATTTTGCAATCTTAATTTGCTCTACATTGTTAATTAAATTAAAATCTAATGGAAAATAGCCAAAATAAGTTAAATTTCAAATATATTTCATTAATCAACTTCCATTTTTTTAGATATGCAAAAACATGATGTTGAATAAAATACATCACTATGAGAAAACAACAAAATAGCAACTTCAATGTGTAAACAAGGCGGTTCTCGAACCACAAAGGTCCCCCGCCCGTCGCGATAGTGAATGGAGGGAAATATTAATTTTAAGATCACAGGGAGAATTGTGATGGAAATAAGAGGTTCTCAAACCACTGAGGCTGCTGCCATAGCAGTTGCAATTTGACAGTATCAAATGTTGACTACATTGACCATACAACTATTTGTAGTTATTTGACCTTAGATGACCCTACTTGACCTTGAAATGACCTTCAAAATTTTCGGTTTAGAAATGTTGACCACATCCAAACAAGTTTCATGACCTACCACATGTTAAGTTAGTTGACCTTGAATACCCACGACCTTGAAATGACTTTCAAATTTTTCGGCAATGAATGCGTATTGGATTGGATGACCCCACATGACCTTGAAATGACCATCAACATTTTTGGCACTGAATGTTGACCACACCCACCAAGTTTCATCATCCTACCACCTACTTAGTGATTTGACCTTGGATGACCCCACATGACCTTGAAATGACCTGCAAATTTTTCGGCACTGAATGTTGACCACACCCACCAAGTTTCATCATCCTATCACAAGTGACAAGGGCTATAACAATTTAATTCCATTTGACCTTGAATGACCCCGTATGACCTTGAAATGACCTTCAAATTTTTCGGCACTGAATGTTGACCACAACCACCAAGTTTCATCATCCTACCACATTGGGTTATAGCAATATTATCCCATTTGACCTTGAATGACCCCACATGACCTTGAAATGACCTTCAAATTTTTCTGCACTGAATGTTGACCACACCCACCAAGTTTCATCATCCTGCCATAATTGCCAAGGTTTATAGCAATTTAATCTCATTTTTGACCGCATTTGACCTTTGACCCATGCCACATGACCCACCTCCGAACTCATCCACCGTCTACTTGGGTGACATCTATGGTGCGAAGATGGACATTCATACTTGCTTAGATCAAAAGATATCGTGTTTACCAATGTTTATAATCATCTATTTTTGACCAAATTTGACCCTATTTTTGACCATATTTGACCTTTGACCCATGCCACATGACCCACCTCCGAACTCATCCAACGTTTACTTGGGTGAATCTATGGTGCGAAGGATGGAAATACTTCATACGCTTGCTTAGATCAAAATATATCGTGTTTACAATATATTCCTATTTTTGACCAAAGTTGACCCTAATTTTTGACCATATTTACCTTTGACCTTGTCAATGACCCACTTTACATCCAGCCAACGCCTACTTGAGATTGCATCTATGTTGCGAGATGGAACACCCACACGTGCTTAGATCCAGGATATGGCTTGGGACACACACACACAAACACACGGACCCGCAGGGCGCATTTCTATAGTCCCCCTTTGCCAACTAAAGTTGGGGGGGGGAACCAATAACAATATTGTCGTTTATGTGAAGCGTTTTTGCGCAAAAATACGTCTTATGTGGAAAAATGACGAAATAGCAAATCTAATGTGAACTAAAAAAAGATGTCCACTTTTGAAACAGGGAAAACTTAAAAATTTGCAACCAATGATATAAAGGCCTGCGCCAGACGAATAGATTTTGACAAATTGTTCGTGATGTGACTCAGAGAATGTAATGTCTTGCAAATATGTCACTTGGGTTTGTGAAATTTGGAGAATTTGTAGAGTAGTACAAACGCATATTCGAAATTTCTCCAAAAAGTAAAAAATGTCAAAATGACGTCATTTGACGAACGCGTAACAACGGATAGTTGTTTTGTGAGTCTCTTAATTCTCACACAGATCTCCTTGGAATCCAGGGGACATTCACACATGAAGCTGTTGACACCATCTACGCATACACTCCAGATTGACTGGGAACGATGAACATTCATTAATATCTGGGTATTCAAAAATAAAGCATTGGTAATTTATTTCAGTTTTAAGATAGCTTCAGTTAACTCAGGGGGTGTGATTGAGTTTTGTGGAAAAATTCTGAATTTTGCGTAAAAAATCCGAAAAAAACACAGCGTAAAATGACTTAAAGGTCATGGACCGATCGTAATAGCTCGTCCCCCCAGAAGCCCCATTTTTGTTTTTATTTACCGGAGTGGTCATCAACCATTTTGGATCGAAGAAGAAAGCTACTATTTCTCAATTATACCATGTGAAATTTAGAGCCAAAGGATGTTTGATTTGGAAGTTATGAGCCGAAAAGTACCCCAATTTGGTCAACCAATACTTAAGTTTACACGTACTCTAGGGGCTACAAAAATCACGTTTACTCTCACATCAAAACGGATGCAATATCGGCGCGAAACTTTACAGAGCGGTTTTGGAGTGAATGCCAATCTATAAAAGATGAAACCTTAAATCCTTAAATTCGGGCAATCCCCCTTTAAAATGCTCTGAGATAATAAAATTGCAGAAAGAAAATGTTTGAAAATACAAAAATACCTGAAGCATCACACCCTGTAAACTTTAGGGGGCAAATAATTTTTGAGGCCTCCAAAATTTTGCAGTTGTAAAGCTAACGTTTTTTAAAATGCCATGGAAATAAAAAAAATATGTCCCAATATAAGGGTTTAAAAATTTGGTAAGTGCTGGAACTTTATTTAGCTTGAAGGACTTAAAAAGTGGAACCCAAACTCACTAAAAATGAGCCTTTTTGGCCTTTTTTGAACATCTCAATCGCAAAAATTGTGGTGGAACTATCATGTTAAGTGTTTTTTTTTTCTAAAATTGTGGGATTCTTTTTATCAAAAACATTAGCTTAAAAGTGGGACCTTTGTATATGAACTTTGGGGATTGGGGGGGAAGAGAGGAGTTCAAAACCTAGGCTCCGGAATCCAAATGGGCGAGATGAAAATCAACAAACAGTGTTATGGCAGATGACCAACCTGCTTGCAAATGTCTTGAAAAGTTACAGCTATACACAGAAGAAATGGAACAAGCCGGCCCGCCAAATGGGGAATGAAGATCAACCCAACTAAATGCAAGATCATGTCCGAGGACCCCAAGAGAAATCACCCTTAACCAGACACCTATCGACAAAGTAAATGATTTTGTCTTTCTTGAAAGTAATGTGCCTTCAGTTAAGGAGGCATCAAGAGGCGTACAAGACTGGCAGCATGGGCATTCGGTATGACTCAGGAACACCATCTGGAGCAATCATGACATAACAGATCGCTCAAGTCAAATATACCATCTCTTATACTCCCCTTGCCACATGGAGCAGAGTCCCCTGGGTATTTGCGCAGACAGAGACTGCCAAAAGCTAGAAAGCTTTGAGATGAGATGTCTCCGGTCCCATCTAGGAGTGCCCTTCTGACAAAATTAGAAATGATGAATTAGACAGGTCTGAAATCACATGCCCATCACGGAGCGTACCAGGAGACGGCTGAAATGGTTTGGAAATGTCGTCAGGATGCCGGAACCCAGATTTACCATAACAAGCCTATACGCAAGACTTCCACCAAGCGTAGCAAGCCAGGTCGCCCACAGCAAGATGGAAAGACCAGATCCCAAGGACACAGGCTGGGACCTCCAAAATGCCGAATCTATTGCAAAGGGCAGACCCGAATGGAGGAGAATTACTCATGAGAATAGCAAGGACAACCCCGTCCGATGCAGTTAAAAGTCAAGTCAAGTCTAAGTCAGGGGACACTCAACACCCCCCGAACACCGGGGGGGGGGGTACACCTCCACACCCCCCTGCACACAGGCCTGGGGCTGGTCAACTTACAGCTCACAATGCTGCCAGTAAATCCAGTCTCACATTCAACATGAGTAGGAGAATCCAAGCCATCTCGACAAGTGCCTCTCGTCTTACATGGGGTAGGAGCTTCGGTGGGTTCTGATAAATAGACAATTATTAAAATGGTGTTAAAGACAATAAATTTGCTTCTAAGAAACATTTTGTCTTAATATGTAAAGAGAAACACATGGCATGGTACAAGTAAAGGTCATGGGACATGCTTTAACATACTTATAATACCACCAAAAAATGGTTTCATTCATAGTAGTATTGACCCTCAATGTAAAAAATCGGCATGAAGAAGTAATGAGCAACCGATATTTATAAAAAAACTGGCATATATATGTGTTTTGGAACAAGCTGCAAAGGAAAATTCCAAAATGAAAGTGATATCGCGCGGCAAGCGTGACCCAGAAGTGACGTCCGAGTAACAAATACGCGATGGAGATACGCGTCATGATCGTCATCGTGGAACGGACGTGCGCGTGGCCAGTGGGGATATTCTCGTGATATGCGTCGCACGCTATTGTATCATATGGCATAATTTTTGATTGGTGCCTTAATATACACTATAATTCGCTGTATTTGACGGCTGCACCAGCGGTGAATGTACCGACAAGGAGAATCAGTACAGAATAGCTTTATTCAAGTTCCCAGGCAAAGAAGCCGACAGGAGAGATATCTGGAGTGTGAGGGGCGGTCTAGACCCAAGTGTGAAGCTTTGTTTAAAACTTGTACTCTGAGTCATGAAACGGGTCAATCCAACTCCCGCATCGTGAGTACGCGTTAGCGAAAAAAACAGGAGAAGGCATTGTCAGTTTTGGGTATATTATCATGAATTGTAACACTTTCCCGATGTCACTTTTAAAAATCGTGTGTTGCGAATATGATCCGGATACTGTTGAGTACGAACATGTAAGAAATTAAGGAAATATGTGCACTCAGCCGTGTCCATGGCCTTTAAAGTGGATGGCATAATTCCACAAAATATTAAAATGTGATTCAATTTGCTGTCAAATGATATTAAGGCTATGCTGAAGAATGCAATATTAATTTTTTTACACATAAAAATAAACATTACCCAAAACAGATAGGGGCATAGTAAGTGGTAAACATATAGTAATTTTTAGCCTATTACCATAGTAAATCAAAGTTTTAAATCCGCTTTTGTCCAGTGAATAGGATGACCGGATTCACCTCACACTCACAGCAACCACTCTTACTCCCTCCTTTCACTTCACCCAATTCAATGCATCCTCCATCCTCAACCCAACCCTCCAATATTGCTTCTTCCATGTCTTCTTTGGACATCCCTTCACATGCCACATGGACCTTACTCACTATTACTAAATCAACAAATGTGTCTATTACAGGAATATAACAGACTGGTACTCATTGATATTAAAGGCATAAAGGTCCACAGACTGATAAAACCTCGTGGATTGCGTGGATTCACTCCGGAGTGAGTTTCCTTTATTTTAACACCCTAATCTGTTAGCTTATGTTGTCTGCTATTAAACTACTGCTGAGTGTTTTTATCAAAAAATCATTCTGCTTACCCATGAGGGTGCCATTTGGGCTTAGTCATTTCAGGTGAAGGCTATATCAAAGCTTTACAACCATACAGAAAAATAAATTTCGAAAAATATTGAGGGCGCACTCTTTTCCAAATGTGCCCGTCATTGTAAATCCTTTGAAGTTTTGCTACTTACCTTGGTCACAGAGTTGGCCTTGGTATCCTGGTGCACAGAGGCAGAAGAAGGTATTTCCAATATCCTCACAGATGGCACCGTTCTGACACGGGTTAGAGTTGCAATCTGTGGGAAATAACAGTTGTAACAACATACTGTAAGCACAGGGTATAAGCCCCCCCCTAACAAGATTTTACTTCAAAGTAGGGGTTGGGCTTACATGTATACACAGGGAGGGGCTAGAAGTTGGGAGCAAACATCAGATACAAAATTGCAATAAACATAATTTCAAGAGTATATTCACCAGATACCATTTTATGCACACTTTAGTTGTAGCAGATATTCAAACATTAAAAATAAAAGTTCAATTTCCCAACACATTCCTCAAGTAATTATAGCAAATAAGCTATCCCAATGCATTGGGCCCTACTTTGATGGCTCTATATTGTTTCCTGAATGCTAAAATTACCACCTGGGCTTATACCCGGTGTATGCTAGCTTCTGTATTTTCTTTAAAAATTAGGGGCGGGCTTATACCTGAAGGTAGGCTTATACCAGAGTGGTTACGGTAATCAACAGATGCTAAATGATCAAACCTCAATCAAGGCAGGTTAATTTACAGCCTGTGCCATTGGTTTGAAGTCAGAGGGTGTTTTGAACCAATCCTTCATTGCAATGTGCCTATACTATACTAAACAGATGTCGGTACTTAAAGTGACAGGAGGAGATTTTTTTTTTATATGAATCTCTCTCAAATTTCACTGGTTCGGTTGTAGACCACCTACCGAGAACGTTTGGAAGGTTTATTGGACAAACAGGTGCAAAAGAAAACCGCAAACCTTGTTTTGAACTTGCCTGCTATCGTAATCGTTCCCCATAGAAAACCATGCTTTGACTTTCTGTCGTGCATGACAGAAACTACTAACTAGTCATCTTATTACATGAAGACTGTGTATTTGGCTTATTTGCTTCAGGTGTGATCTAATACATTAGTAAGCATTCTAAATATGTAAAAAACCTAGGTTCGAGAAAAATTGAGGGCGCTTCTTTCTGGAAATCTCCTCATGTCTCTTTAAGGATAAATGTATTCCAGAAATTAAGGACCACAAAACACTTTATGATCATGATAAAAAGTACTAGGACTTCATGGGCTAAAATGAGTTTAAAAGTCAGGATTTTTATGTGTTAAGAATAGGATTTTTGTGGATCACATTGAGGTGAAATTTCCCAAAACTGGTGTATTATGGGATGGACTCAGTACACCCTCTGGTTTGAGGTTAATGGCCAACAGTTTTTAGGTCATTTTTGGAATCAAAGGTTTCTTTGAGAGGAATTCCCTCTAAAGTAATAAAACTAGGCATACAAGACACTTTATTATAAGCAGCACTGAAGATTACACTGTGGAGGTTGTCCTCTCTTCAGCACAACTGTTGGAATATCTTGGATGGAAACAAGATTTTTAAGTATAACTTACCTGGTTGAGGTGGTTGTGTTGGGGCCATGCTTTGTCTAGCTGGTTGTGTACTGCCCATGGCTGTAATCAAGGGAGAGAGTATTAAGAACAATTAGAAAGTAATTTAGAATTTTACTACATCCAGCAAGTTAAAGGGATTAGCAGCGATAATGCGAGAGAATCGAAAAAATGTGGAAATGCATGATTTTAACTTATAAATCAGGGATACGTGTGTACAATTCCATATAATTGCTTTCTTGTTGAAAAAAACACCAAATAGTGAAAAAAAGTATTTGAGGAAATTTGCCATACCGTCTCCCGCAAATAGACATTCAGCGACGGTGTCTTAAAATCTGCACTAAACAGCTGATTGTGGTTTACGCCAGTACAGAGTAAGCAAAGATCAATAATGTTTGTGCTTGAGGTCAAACTGTATTGATCATGGTGCACAATATCACACTGAAAATCTGTGATATTCACTGGGAAAGGCTTTTTTTAATCTCAAGTCGGAATTTTGAAATGCACGTATAGAAATTACAGAATCAGATAAAAAGTACTGCCTTGTCTTTAATACACGGATTTCAAGTCAACCACTTGCAGGTTATGTTTGCATATCCATGATGCCAGTAACAAAAATATAAAAATATGAATTTTGATGATTTTTTCGATGTTTCGGATTAGCAAATCGCTGCTAATCCCTTTTACAAATCAAAATTAGTCACTTTGATGTACATTAATGATAGTTATTTTGAGCTTGATGTAGAAATTATGTAACAATACAATACAGATCATCATGTGAATTCAACAAAGTCATTCCAACATTTGCATGTTTTTACAAAAGCAGCATTTTTGTGTTTCATTAAAGGCTGACTCAGAGATTTCCCGAGGAGGGCGCCCTCAATTTTTGAACAAATCATGTTTTTTGCATATACTGCTTGTCCATACACTAATCACTGTGTGAAATAACTGATATCGAAGTTCTTTATATAGAAAATCACTACTTTGTTATAAAATTCGGGATCCAGAATTTTTTGTTATAAAATTCCGGATCCGGAATTTTTGTTATGCACAGTATCCTATGGCACTGTTATACTACATACAGATAAATGTTAACTGTGTGAAAACTAAAAATCACCTCAAACTTAGGAATTGAGCATTTTAGGTGACTATCTTTAGTTCTAGTTGATTATTTTTAATATATGCACACAAAAAATTATATTTCAAAAATCTCTGAGTCAGCCTTTAAGTAGTAGTCGTAATAGTTGCGCTTGGTAACCTCCTATCCTAAGGGCAAGACAATTCAACCTTTATTTTTATTAAAATTCATCCGCATTATATCATCCAAAATAATGATTAATTAAACACCACTTACTTGGACATCCCCTTTCATCACTCTCATCGTCACAATCTGTTCTCCCATCACAAACTGATCTAAGGGATAAACACCGCCCATCGCCGCATTGGAACTCTGCCGGAGAGCATGTCACCGTTCCATAGCAACCATACTCGTCCTGGCACGAATACAGTCAGTGACATTATCACACTGCCAACCAGACGGGATGCACACACTACCACCACAGTCAAATTGGTTAGCAAGGCATCTGATGGGTTCTGCAAATACATTTAAAGATAGAGTCAGTCCTCCGATTATGTAGTCAAAGAATAAGTGTAGAGCAACATAATGACCCTAAGTGACCCCTGAATGACCTTTGACCTCATCTGTTACCCCACATAAGACCCCTTGTCTCAATGTATAAGTATACCAAGTATGAATTTGATCACTGTACTAAAAAGCTGGACAACATTTTACCAAAAGTGTATACCACATGCAAACAGGGGCGTAACCAGACCTGAGCCTCCGGGGGGCAAGACTCAAGAAGGTTTCCCGATTTTTTCGGTGCCAATTTTTCGGTAGACCCATATTTTTTCCCAGTCGGTTCAAAATTCTTAATTTTTTCTCTTCTTTTCCCCCTTTCTTCTCTCTTTCCCTCTTTTTCTTTCTCTTTTTCTCTTCCTTCTCCCTTTTTCTTTCCTTTTCTTTCTCTTTTTCTCTTCCTTCTCCCTTTTTTCCTTCGCATTTTTTTGCTCCCCTTCCCGATTTTTTTGTGTCCGGGGGGGCAGCTTGCCCCCCCCCGGCCCCCCACTGGTTACGCCACTGCATGCAAAAGATATGACCCTAATCCACCTTTATCTTGTCAGATCAACATGCTAGATACACGTAAATTTCTGCAAGGGATGTCAACATCCCTTATTTTCTGCCCGGAACTCTTGCTGTTTTTATTGATATAAGACATCCAAATTGTTTTCACTTTGTGAAGTGAATTAGTGGGTCCATTTCATTATGTCCTGAATATTTTAAGTGCATCTAATCCTTTGTTGTTAAATATAACCAACTACAAGAATGGATGTTGTAAACATAATATTGGAACCTTCATGTTCAAATACAGCAACAACCAGGTGCCCTCCACATTTGACCATGTTTTGTACAAAATGGCTAAAAATCACACTTATTCTCAAGACCTGCAACAATTTTCAAATACCGAATATTAAACTTGGATGTAGTGGTAAATCTCTATCTTACAGTGGGGTTAAGCAATGGAATAACATTCCACAATGTTAAAAACTAAAAAAATACTCATTAGTTTTAAATTTAATTATAAAAGTCCTCATTTCTAACTAAAAAAAAAAAAAAAAAAAAAAAAAAAAAAAAACAACAAATTTAATAGAAACGTGAGTCTGGGACTTGACAGCCTTTATTCGTCTTACTTTCCAGTACTCATTTTTCCACTTCATTAATTTTCCTTTATAAAAAATATTATAATCATATTGCAGGGCTCGCTTTAGGCACGTCCCCTCTGGCCCGCGCCAGTGAAGTTCATGTCGGGCCAGTAAGAATTCCACTGCAGGCTGGCCCGTCGGGCCAGTTGACTTTTCCAGAATGTAAGTTGGTAGTCTGGAAAAATTCCAGTTTACCTCCATGTGAAAATAGCCTCAAAATGCTTCAGCATTTTATTTAATTAATATTTCATGGCATTTCCTTTCTCAAAGTATCATTCAGTTCACTATTATAATTCAGTGCTGCCTCCACTGGCACAACTTCTCTAACAGAGACGTGTGTGTTAGTCCTTCTGTCAATCATAGCGTTTATGTGCATAGGAGCGAGGGCCAGTAGGTTCCCTAGGTCTACGTTCATGAGTGCTGTTCACAAAAAGTATGATTTCACATTACGACATAATTTCATAACAGCCTGCATTCACTCTGCTTCGCGGCATTTTAACTGCATAATTCAGCAGAAATGAAGCATTTTCTTAACAATTACAGTGGACCAGGCCCTACAAATAACAAAATTATAAGACGTTCCTAGACCTAGTAATAAAAAGATGCAAAAGAGCGAGTTTGAACACAAACGGACCCGAGTGTTCTCTCCAGCTCCTCCCTAAGTGAACTGAAGACTGAGCAAATAATTTTTTTTGTAGAACATTAGAAAGTTGTCTACATATTATTTATCAATTATATTTGTACTGTGGACAAACTCAAATGGTAGTGATGGAAAAAAGTTGAGTGTAAAGTAAGCAAAAAAGTTAACAAAACATACTGAGGCCCCGGGGTAGGAGATGTTCGGGCCTGATCTAATTGGCGGTACAGGTATGTGCGTCGTTCAAGACTCCCAGTTCGCGCCTCTTTGCAGTTCTTTGGACTCCCCTACTTGTTTGCCACAAACTCACAGATTTTAGTTTCCATGGGGAAATTGCCAGTATCATCTCCACAACCTCTAATTTGAGCTAAAATGCATTTCACACGTCCATTATTGAAAAAACAACAACCAAAATCAGTTCCGAAGACCACTTTATTAAAAACCAGTTCTCAAGCCCCAGTTTGGCGCTGTGCACCGCACAGCTGAACCCTAAGTTAATTGCACTTCCTCAGGCTGAAGACTCAAATATAGACCATTAACAGCATGTTTTGTAAACATGTTAGGGTTAGGGCTGGGTATCTTGAAATAGGTCGGCCTGACTGATACAACAACACTGGCACTATTGGTATCTGTTCGAGTTTTTATACTATGGGCCAAAAATTCGCAGGAATGGATTCCCAGGCAAACCAAAGAAGGACGTAGGATGTTCATGGTCATAGGGGCCTATTGTATTTTTGACTTTAGGCCAAATCAAAGTTTGGCGTAAGCAGGAAATTCCGGACCATAGCATGGAAAATGGTTGGTCCAGTGAGTTTCACTGCAGGGCCAGTAGGTTTCCTAGTTCACGGGCCCTACGGGCCAGTATAGAAGAAAACATTAATCCCCCCTGTCATATTGTAGTAATATGTTTATAACCGATGTATGATTGTGGCTAAAATCAATATGTTATGTTATGTTATGCCACTGGGTGTCGCTTTTAATAAAAAGCATTAAACACCAATAACCGCTGCTGCTATGACTGACGTGACTGTGAGTTCAAATCCATCCTTAAAAAATTGCCTCTCATCCACTTCATCCTAATCCACATAGCATTGCCAGTATACTAGATACTTATTCTGATCTTCTTGGTTTCGGGCTTTCGTACCCCCCTCCCTCAAGAACAAGGATCCCTATCAAGGGATCATCACCTTGTCCTATGTATATGAAGTCAAAATCCTTTTCTGTTTCAAACGTCATGAACATGAAGTGGACTTGGTTTTGTGGCTCACGTAACTACCCTCATACCTAGAAGAAAAACAAGCGATTAACACAGGCCTGTAACAGGGGGACGAGGGGCAACCCCCCCTAAATTCCTTAAAGCCCCTAAAAACCTCTAAAAAGAGCACAAAAAGGTAAAAATAAGCTTTAGCAGAGTGTGCAAGCCAAAAATAGCTTTTTATGTTTTTTGGCAAAAAATTCCACCTTTTGGGTAAAAGGTTCACCTTGCCATAATTCGCTACCCCTGGGGGGGAAAATTTTGGGTTAGGGGTCCCCTTTAAAAAAATTACCCCATAAGAAAATCATGGTTATTGGTCTTGAATTTTAACACTATATTATTGTCTACCAATAAAGGCCCAGGGCCAGAATTTTTCAGAAAGAGGTAATTTATTATAGGGTCATATTCCAAAAGGAAACCAAAAACCAGGACTGTCTGGGAATTTACCTGGTCTCCCAAACAAAAGGGATTGATGTTTGCAACAAGCTTAAAGTGACAGGAGGAGGATTTTTTTAGGATACACATTCTCTCAAATTGCCACCGGATCGATTTTGTAGACCACCTCCAAGAACGTCAGAGGTTTATTGGACAAACAAGTACAAAAAAGAAAACGGCAAACCTTGTTTTGAACTTGCCGACTATCGTAATTGTCCCCATTAGAACACCGTGCTTTGACGTTCTGTCGTGCAACGACAGAAAGTATCTAAATCATAATATTATTACATAAAGACGGCGTATTCGGCGTATTCACTTCAGGTGTGATATAAATACATTGGAAGCATTCCAAATATGCAAAAAAAACCGGCGGTTGGGTTCGAAAAAAATTGGGGGCGCTCTTTAGGAAATCTCCTCATGTCTCTTAACAACAACAATAGATGCACTCACAGTCGTACAAAAAAGCTACTGCTTCTCTAAAAAGGTCTTGATAACACATTTTACACAGACCGATATAATTCCTACAAGATTCTAAACTTGTTTGTCAAAGTCTAAGTATCTCTACAACATTTGACCCATACTGGTTACTTTCACCAATTTCAGACTTGAGTTGTTTAATTATCAGTGTTGTATGACATGATTTTTGTATTCTTAGGAACATGGTCAATAAATATTGAGGGGCAATATTATTCGGAAAAGAAACTGTTTACTACACCCATTAGAATGTTGGTTGATAAGGAGGAATCTTACAGAATAAACCGATCATGTGGACGTCACATCTTCCAAAATCAAAATGTAATAACATAAAGTTCTGCCTATTTGACCGTGTTTGTTTGTAATCGGAGTCTTCGGAAATTGGGAGACAACATACATCAGACAACAAAAAATAAGATCATGATCGGATAACCCACCATTAAATGGGTTCTTACAAACAACTCTTCACTTCGCAATATTACCTTATCTGTGTTTCCTAAATACCAATAGGATATTCCAGGAGACAGATTGTCATGGACAAGCCTTAGGAGAAGGAGATACCTCAATATCAGGGCATGAGATTCGTCATCTTCCCCCGGCGCCGTCACTGCTCTTGTCACAATGCCATTTAGTGGGTATACAATTCACATTGTCAGCACACTGGAAGGCATTGGATATTCACCAGAAATTGTAAAGAGGGCTTGTAATGGAAAAATGGCTCATATACTTAGTGATTAAGGCAGCAAGACAATGTACAAAGAAGAAAAAACTCAACATGAAAACATCAAAAAGTGAAATGAAAGAACTAAAAGGACAAACAGCCAAAGTATGTGCCAATCCATGGGCTCTTGCAAACTCAGCATTATAATTCCTGAGATAATTCAATGATGGAATTGTCAAAACTCAAGATAGTTCTGTAGTACCTTGTGCAGTTGTGAGTTGTTATTTCAACTGAGGCTATACATATAAATTTTACACACCCCAAGGGAAAACACAACGGATTTTAAAAAGTATTGACAACATGACAACAAACTGGAATTATGCCCAACGTAATTGAAATTATGCCCAACATAAACTGGAGTGAGTAATGCCAAATATACACAAACTGTTACTTGAGTATATGCTCAAATGATAATAACTGGAATTTAGCATGCCCAAAAATGGGATTGATTATATGCCCAACATGATAACAACTGGATTGAGTGGTTCTCAAGGCCAACTTGTCGCATGAAGAACCATTCAAGACACCGACGCAAGGAAGGAAAAGAAGACCCAAGTGTAACAACCAGAACTAAAAAAAATCGCCCAAAATCTAATTTTTTTTCAGGCGAGAACTCCTCAGCCCGCCTCCTTCCACCACGTTAAATCCTTACACCATACAGAACTCAGAAAATGTTGTACACAGGCCTTGCGGGAAAATTCATAAATTATGCAAATTAGATACTTAATAGCATATTTTACACCCAAATCTAATCAGGTTGAGAACTCATCAACCCTCTTCTTTCCACAAAGTTAAATCATCGTAGCCACTTACGGAAACTCAGATTTAATTGTACACAATGTTGACATTTCTGTGCAATATTGACCTTTTTTCCCTTGACCTTTTTTCCCCTACGCTCCTGACGGACCCAGGGGGATGACCCTGGGGGAATGAATTACATGGTGAGTGGGGGTATCCACTCCTACAATATACCAAAAGTTTGGATAATCTAGCTCATCCCGAAAAAAGATATGCCCAAATGTCCCAGGGTGAACATTTATCAAGGACATACGAACATACGGACATACAGACATACGGCGGAATACGGACGGAGACCATTTTATAGTCCCCTCTCCGAACGAAGTTCGGCGGGGACAAAAAGTGAGAAGTTTCCTAAATGTGGCCAGCACACGGCTGTATCCCACATGGCTGCCATAGCACATACGACCTTCTTGCAATGCACTTCTGAACTAGCCAGCAGTGTGTGTGCAGGCACGTTCACCTGTTGTTTGTCCCCGATTAACAATGCATGTTCACAGGAGTGAGATGGAC
>JAMKCH010063428.1:0-48844 GCA_023653785.1 Ophioderma brevispina
AAACATTAAACCGAGAAATCAGGACCTTAGAGGCCAAACACCTGCTAATATTGAGCCAAATCACAATGTGCGCACGCGACACCCCCCAGGTGGTTTGTCATGTCAACAGCCGCTCAGTTTCCCAGGGCCCGTTTTAAAATCCTGCGCAAAAAATAAGTCTTTCACAACACCCTGATTGGTCTGGCTAAGTTTACCTTACGCGCATACGGCACTTCGAGAGACAGTGCGAGTTACCAGAACCATGTGTTTCGACTAATGTTTGTGGCGGAGTACTTCCCCCGACCTCGGGGGAGATTGGGGACGTTTTCCCTACGATTATTCGGATGGCCCACGGATATGGGTTGAAGAGTCTAGTGTAAAATTTCAGTCGCTTAGCGTTTTTTCATTCAATACCGTGGACCCGAGGGAAGGTCTATTGCTATGCCACTGTAGATGAAGTAGAGTGAACAATTGGCAACAAAAACCGTCAGGTCAGACAATTGAAATAGAAATAGTGAATAGCTGTCCCAGGTCTTTACAGTGATTGTCTGCGCCAATTCACGACCCGACCTCGACACTAGCAGCTGATCATCTTCGTTCTTTTGGTAATTTTTTGTGTGTACATTTAACCACTGGGCACTTTTTGAATTTGTTTACTAGATGAGGTGGCAGCTGATCTCCCTGCTTTCATTGACAAGTTGTTGTTAATAAAAAATATCATATGACAGAAACTTTTATGTTACATAAAACAACTATTGACTGCTCTATATTCGTTAAATTGGTGCAAAATCCGCCCCTTTGTTTACTGGAGACCGCGGGCGCAAATTTTCCTTCAACCTTCAGCAGTGGCGTAAACTGGGGATTGGGGTAGGGGCAGCTTCCCCTGTGGGGGATCTTGACCCCCTGAAAATTGGTGATCTGCTGCCCCGGTCTGCTGCACATGTGGCCATTTACAGCAAAACACATGTGCACCCCCCAAAAAAATCTGGTTATCCACTGACCTTCAAAAATAGTCTCCAGTCACCTCAGGAAGTTATTTTGCACCATTTCCCTCATGAGCATCAATATTTGCATAGTATTATGCAATGTGGTGCAATGACCACAGTGCACAATACACAAAAATATCGGCATCAGCATGCAACTCAACTCGTCAGCAAATACTGTTTTATTAGTTTTTGAAGCAACTTTAAAACTATTTTTGGGGTCTAGTCAGCATCTTGCATATAATAATAATATTGGTGGCTTTTTTTCGGCTGATAACAGAAAATATCGCCCATCAGCCAAGAATATCGGCTCGTCTTGAATCGCCCGATATTTGAGTTTGCATCTGGGCGATATTTTTTCGTTATCAACCTCAGCCAGGTCCATATTATAAAATATCATACAGTAGACCAATATGTAGAAATGTGGTAGTCCTCAGGAGGGGGTTTAGAACCAGAGGGATAAACAACAATAGTTTGAACGATAATCACACAAAACGCTTTGCAATCCTAAGTATCTGGCACAAATAGGCTTAATAATATTTTCAACCTGCACGTGTGTTCATTTTGTATTGAGCATGTGCCTTGGAGCCATTTTGAGTTTTTATCCTTTTCAATTTTCACAGAAAAAAGCAATGTTTGCTTTAAACTAATCAATTTCAAGAATTGAAGGAGAAACACTTGTAATTTGTGAAAACATTTCATTCTATATAAAGAGAAGTTTCAAAAATTTGGACAGGTCTTCATGGTGATTTTGTACTTATAAATTGGATCAGGAAAATACTAAAAGGGGGGAAATAGGGGGATAAATAAGGGGGAAATCACAGGAGAAACACATTTTAAATTTGATGTCAAACACTTTGCAAGTTTGAAACACTACTTTTAACCTAATATGTTTTATTAAACAACATAAACTAGCCACAATTTTTTTTCTGTGGAAGACACACATATTAAAACTTAATAGAAAACCATCGTGGTTTTGTTGCTTGAAAATAACTATTTGCCAAGAACTAATCAAAAATCATGCTTTGTCAGCCTTCATGAACCTTAGGGCTAGAGCCAGTGAGGCGGCAGAGGTGAGAAGAGTGCACCTCAAAAATTTTTAATTGAAACGGAAATGATGGATATTCATGCTACATTAGCTCTTTTTTGCACCCATTAGCCTTGTGTTTGAAACATTTTTGCATTTGATTCGGACATTCTTCACACCTAACAGGAATGTGCCCTGTCGAACCACTGGGCTGGCTACATGCCTGATGAACATCAGCAAGATCTATAACTTTTTGAGAATTTGTACCAAGTATTTAAAAATTTGAGAAAACCTTGCAAGGAAAAGGAAAGGGCTAGTATATACGAAAACGTTCAACAGAAAACTTAAAGAAAGACTAAAGTCCATGACAAGGATATTGCACAAAAAAGTAAAACATTTCAATTGAACACAAACAGTGGAAGCCCCAGCTAAAACCTGGAGCCTAAACATTTTTCAAGTGGACTAGTAAATTTGTGCTGCCTTTTTTCTGTTCCCAGAATAAAAGGCACTATCAGTGATTTTCCAAATCAGAAAATAAACAAGTATTCTAACATACTCTACGAGTTATAGGACAAAAGCAACCTAATAAGGACAAAATCAAATATTTTAGTCTTTACTGTCAGTACGGACACTTACTACAACACTCTATTGAACGGAGAGTCATATCATGGAACACTACTGTTTTCTTCCATTTCTGTCAATTTTTCAGTTGAAAAAACTAACATATGAGAATTTTATAGATGTATCATTCACTTTTAAGTTATTCCTGCACATTTCAAATATTTTTACTATTTCAGGTGGATCACTGATAGTGTCTTTAAAAAATACAATTATAGTGTTTGCAGGATGGCAACCCAAACAGCTTAGATGTTGGCAAAACTCCTGCCTATTGCTTGTTCTATAGTAATTCAACCCCTCGTGTCACCTCTAGTACTTTTTCCGAAGGTATGGGCGTTGGATGAGGGGCATGTGTAATGTATGGAAATTAAAATTCCACACTATTGAAACATGCAGTCCAATAGCAGAGAAAAATCCATCTATGCTTCCATGGAAGCATTCAGTTAATGTAAACACATTATGCTACATAACTCTAAAAACGTTCTGACTAATCACATTGTTGAGTGGTTAACAAGCAAGTTGAAGGTTCTAATTTTTGCATGTTTGTTTTTGGGATATGGAGGAAGGTTATTGCAAATTCTATGTAAAGTCTGGTGTTAACATAAAAGGTGGTCAGATTATCTTAGTTTGTTCATGAAACAGGTGAATCGGGCCACAAATTCTGCCTCCTCTCCCAATTAATCGACACTGTCCAAAAAAAACGGTTTCCTCTGGTGGCCACGACAGGTTGAATCTACTATAATTACTATCAAATAAATCAGTGGATATGCATGAAATTCATGGAGAGGATTTTCACATAACAGGTGTCCCTAAAATGTGAAAATTCAGATTTTTGCAACCTTTGGGGGTGTTTTGTAAAGCTTTCTATCCAAAATAGCCCATGAACTTATTTCGGTGGTCAAATTACTGGTGTAAAAATGTCCTATAGAAGGACATAGGAAATTAGCCTACGATTTTATAGTTAAATATAAGCATATAAAAATCACCTTTTGTTTTTCATTTTTAAGACATTTCTGTACCAAAATACAAGGTAGAATCTTTTGAGTGTCTAATTTATATGAAATCGCTACATATAACACCTTACATGGATGCCTCAAAATCTCTTGTTGCACCTTTAAGTTAACTGTAATTACAACCCCAATTTCCAGGAAAATATAGAAATGTCTTTTCTTAGATCTGTACCGGTAGAACAACAGCTCGGAAGCCCTTCCAATCATGCACAGGGCCATCGGAACCGGAAGCTGCCAATGCATTGCACCTCCTTAAGAAATGCGTGCAAAACAAAATAACGTACCCTGTGGTTTGTAATAGAGCGCTAAGAAATTTTAATGTGCATTCATGCACAAAGTTCTTAATAGAAGGCATAAGGAATAGTATATCCTTAGCACTCAACTGCTTAAAAGAATACGATGAAAAAAAAATCCAATGGAATACCGAATATCAAGCATGTTAGCAAATTACTGTGCGTGATCCATGGGTTGGATTGCCACTTCTATGTACATATTTAGCAATTTTTTTACCGTGATTACCCGTTATTATAGAAAATGAAAGGCACAACTACTGCATTATGGGAAGAGCTTCATAGCTGCTTTTGATCTGTAGTATGGTAACATTGACAGTGTCAGCAGTTTAGATATTGAGAGCATGTTTATCACAGCGATCAATAGAAAAGTATGTGCAGTTGACCTCATTTTTCAGGCCTATTAGCGTGGAGAAGAAAAATGCTCGGCATTTTGTATGAAAGTTTTGTGAACTGAAACTTCACCTTGAGAAATTTAGACATAACCCGCTCTTACTTTTGACATAAAATACAAGTTTGAAATCTTATTATTTGATTCATGCGGTTATAAGAAGGTGGTTATGGTCTTATTTTGTAAATTACTTTAGAAGAGAGAGAGTGTTTTTGTACTTTGCTCATCACATGTGGTCGTTATTTAGAGAAATCGCAGAGTCTGTGCATCATTGGTGTACTACACCCTTTGAGCTATTCCATTTGGAAATCTTTTCTCCCCCTATGGGAAGGAAGACTGAAACAGAACCTTATACAAGAAAGGGGTGTGTATTTTAAATGTAGTTACCCAATGAGCTATTCCATTTGAAATCCATACCCCCTCTGTGGAAGACTTTACCTAAAGCTTTCACTGGGGGGTGTATTTCAAATGGAGTTACCCGGGCTATTCCATTTGAAATCCATACCCCCTCTGTGCAAACTTTACCTAAATCTTCCACAGAAGGGGTGTGTATTGCAAATGTAGTTACCCAATAGGCTATTCCATTGATAACCATACTCCCCGTGGAAAACTTTCCAAATCTTGTGTGCATTTCAAATGGAATTACCTATTCTATATGAAATCCATACTTCCCCCTGCGAAGACTACCTATATCTTCTACAGAAGGGGTGAGTATTTCAAATGTAGTAACCCAATTAGCTATTCCGTATGAAATCCATACTCCCTTGTGTAATACTTTACCTATATCTTCTACAGAAGGGATGAGTATTTCAAATGTAGTTACCCAATGAGCTATTCCATATGAAATGTATACTCCCCTGTGAAGACTACCTATACCTTCTACAGAAGGTTTGAGTATTTCAAATGTAGTTACCCAATGAGCTATTCCATATGAAATCCACACTCCCCTGTGTAAGACTTTTCCTATATCTTCTACAGAAGGGATGAGTATTTCAAATGTAGTTATCCAATGAGCCATTCCATATGAATCCATACTCCCTTGTGTAATACTTTACCTACCGTATTGTTCCTAATAAACGCCCCGGGGGCGGTGCATTTTTCAAAAGTGGGGGCGTTTATTACAGTCAAAATGGAAAGTCAAAAATCCACCACCGCAAAAATCACCTTATCCAGTTTATAAAAGGGTGTTCAGTGCGTGCGCCTAAGGATTTTAACCCATGGCTATTATAATCAACACGTGGGTCCAAGTTTTGATGTGCCGTGAAGCAGAAAGCATTGATGACAACAGCGATTATGATACGGATTATGACAGTCCCGGCCATTAAATCAAGCTTAACTCATTTTCTTGAATTGTTTTATTCAAAAAAAAATCATTGGGGGGGGGTGGGCGTTTATTAGAGCAGGGGCGTTTATTAGGAACAACACGGTATATCTTCTACAGAAGGGGTGAGTATTTCAAATGTAGTTATCCCATTGGGCTATTCCATTTGAAATCCATACTCCCTGTGTAAGACTTTACCATTATCATCTGCATAAACTCGAGACTGAACAAAGTATAAAAGAAATTTGCAATTTTGTATTTTCTGTCCGTAAACGGACAGAAATTACAACACGGTGGCCTATGGGGCAGCGCGATAAAACTAATTCGTCATAACATCAAAACGCAACATTAACAAAAATAAAAATGCTAGGATCACAAAATGCACCTTTAATCTTCCACAGAAGGAATGCAAATTTCAAATGGAAGAGCCCACTAATAGAAAAATCATTTGCTTCCTCTACCTTCCTAGCCTCTCTTCTTCCTCAAAAGGTTGAGCCACTTCCTACGCATTGCTAACCAAACTGCATCGCATACAATACCCCTACCATGTGTTGCCAAAGTATCGTCACCATGATGTGCTTGAAAATACAAATGAGTGCAATTTATTTTTGGATCAGCCTATATATCCAAGTGCAAGCTCAAAAATGCAGTTATGTACTTCTTTACAACAGTTAGATCAAGAGTATTTTTGCCAATTCAATTCTCCATTATGGTCTTGGACACAGAACTGTAAGCATAACTGTGAAATCCAACCTCTTTCTTGCCTTGAACCCAAGCAAGCTGTCTTGGAACTCCTCCATCTTGGATTGGAGATCTCAGACTGGTTCAGAATATATGACTTTATTGCAGATTATCATTTTTTTCTTGTGTAATTCCTTAGATATCCTGGTTTTGTCTGGAACCCAGGAAAGCCTCCTTGGAACTCCACCACCCGAGTGTCTTCTGATGATGCATCCTGGATAGATTCAGTTGGACCGGTGACCTTTGATCCCTTTGTACTTTTCACACTTGAAAGGTCTCTGAAAGTGTGAGTAAAACAAAGATTATGGGTGATATGGTTACTGCGCATTGAATACTTGAAGAATCACTTTTCATACAAACCTCAAGAATTAGGAGTTCGGATCTAGCAGATAGCACTGGGAAAAGTGATGGACACCTTGAGGATCTCTACAACACCTATAGATGATCTCACTCCTCTACCAACCCAGGTCTTGATAGCTCAGTTGAAGAGCACCTCCGAAATCAGAGGTCCTAGATTGAATCCGGCCAAGCGCCATGGTGTTTTTCCAACACCTGCGTGAGCTGGCTATCTCCAGGGAAGGATTAATAAATATTCATCCTTGTCTACCTGCAGAACTAAGTAGTTAAAATTCAAAACAAAAAATAAATTGTATATGTAACTAACCGTTCTGATGCTATCCTGCTATGAAGCGATGGCCACCTTTCAGACCTAACACCCATAATGAATATCTATCGCTCCTCTCCCAACTCAGACTCGACTTGATAGCTCAGTTAGTTAGAGATGCGCCGTGCTACTAATAACGAAGGTCAAACCAGTTTTCGAATCCTGCCAATCGCACATTTTTTTTTCCAACACCCCTGTGTGCGCTGGCCTATCCCAGGTAAGATTGATGCATATTCAAAAGAATCTTTTGTTTGATGGATCCTTTTTTTTTTAAAAAAGCACACCATCAACTTACAAAATACAAAAATTGAGATTTTTTGCATAGTTTGCTTTGGTATTGGTGAATAAACTATACCTTGAAGGTAAGTTAAAGTTCCTGTGTCACATAAGGAACTCACAGTATAGTTTACTAGACAATTACCAACACACTGTACATAAATCTCACAAATTTTTGAAAATTTGATGGCCTCTCTTTCCAAAAATGTGCTATTAATACTTTAAATCCATTACTTACGATTTTATTATCTATAGAAGGGCAATCTAAAGTAACAATCTCTTTGGCTAATTATATTTAACCTTTTGTACCTACTCTGAATAATCATGTGCTTTATTCCAATAATGGAATAAAGCCATGATACAAAGTGGGTGTGAAGTGTATAAAGTATAATGCCATCTCTTTCGCTGGTAGAAATCCGTTGAGAAGTAATTTTGTACGCGGACTCCTAGTCCGGGAACAATGTGAACAATAGGACAATCGATCAGTTTTGACTCTTACGTCAACTTAGTTTTTGCTTTTTCCAATTTTTCGCATTATCGTCTATGGAGCCCCGGACTGTGGCTCCCGCCGGAATATATCTGCTTTTAGCAACACAAAACACCGGTATTAGCGCCACTTCTGACTGGCTTTGGTCAAATAATCATTAAGTGACAGGAGGAGATTTTTTTGAGGATACAATTTCCTCAATTTTCACTGGATGGATCGTAGACCACCTACCGAGAACGTTTGAAGGTTTATTTTAACAAACAGGTACAAAATAAAACCGCAACCTTGTTTGGGGGGGGGGGGGGGGGGGGGGGGTGAACTTGCCTCTATCGCAATCGTCCCCATAGAAACCATGCTTTGCCCTTCCTAAATCATTATCTTATTACTAAGATGGTCGTAATTCGGCTAATTCACTCCGGGTGATCTAATACCATTGGTAAGCATTCGCAAATATGCAAAAAAAACTGGGGTTCAACAAAAAATGGGGGCGCTTCTTTATGGAAATCGCCACATGTCCTCTTTAAGTTGCGGGGGGGGGGCACATGTTTCAAATGGCGGTTAACATGGAAACACTCAAAATTACTGTGAGATATACATTTGATAAAGTCATCTATTTAGAAATACAGCCTTGAATTGTGATGATAAGGCACTATCAGTGAATTGGGCTCACCACCAGAAAAATAATTCAAAAATTCATTGGCATTTTTGTATGTTTAACAAGTTTAGGTAATCTAACATACCACACAAGTTACAGAATCAAAAGCCCCCAAGAAGGACCCATATCAGATCAATTTAGTCATACTGTCTGTATGGACATTATACTACAACACCGTAATTGAATGGAGATTCAATTTTGGACCACGCCTGTTTTCTTCCTTTCTGTCATTTTTCGCTTGGAAAAACTAACTTATGAGAATTCTACAGACTTATTCTTCACTTTTAAAGATATTCTGAATTTTAAAATAGTTTGACTCCTTTGGGTGGATCACTGATAGTGTCTTTAGCTAGAAAAGGTCATTGCTATCTCAGGGATGTAGAGGTCCTGAAGAGAAAAGCCTGAACGGCTGAAAAAGGTGTGAATTTAGGCCAAAAACCCCAAAAAAGGCTGAAAATAAACAAAATTGTTGGAATTTTGATGTAACCTGAATTCAGGCTATAGCCTGAAAAACTGCCATCCCTGTAATCTTGGATTTTTGAGATCTAGCCAATTATAATATTCAACTTGCTTTGTTTCATTGTTTTGAACAACCTAAAATGACCATATCTAAGGAACTTCAAGCCCTACATTGATGAGTTTTTCGCAAAAAAACAGGATGCCAGTGTGTGAACGAGGTGCAACTGGAATGGAATAGAAAATTTTGCTGAACTTTGTCATGGTACATTTGGACAATTTGTCTTCAGTTTGGCAACAGTCCAACTGCATGAGTGCCTGCCAAGCACTGGAGAATTTTGGCATAACTGGTTGCCCTGCAATGCATTAAATCACCTGAGAGTTTCATCTCAGAACATCAAGCTCCAAGTTAAGAAATGTGCTAAATATAATAAAAATATGACAACTGGAAGCTGAACTATTAGCATAAGTTGGTATTGTGAACGTTTTACTGTACGACACTTGCAGTCATATTTCTATCAACAGCAGTCAAGGAGTAGTGTATAAAAGAGTGGCCTTCAGAGTGCACTGTACTTGTCTCTTTTAGTGCGCAGCATCAAACAGTTTGGAGGGTGTACAGGGGACGGAATAATAACATTGGTCAATCATAGCTAAAATCAACCCTTAGGTCATGTAGTTCATGAAACTACAGTGATGACAAAATTAAAAGGGTGGCAATTTGCGTACGGCGCCATGTTTTCCAAAATGGGCAGACTCTTTTCAAAGGGCAAAAGTCCTTAAAACTCATATTATAGCACATATGGAGAAAATTTTGATGTTAAAATGTATGTTTCTGGGTCAAGGAGTTTCAATTAAACTATCCAAAAGTGTCCAATGAATATTGATAGTCATAGCTATTTTGATTAGGCCGCCATTTTCCAAAATTGCCTGACTTCAAAAGCAAAAGTCCTTAAAAATCATATTATGCACCCAGGGAGACAATTTTGAGTTGAAATTGTATGTTTTCTGGGTCAAGGAGTTCAACAAAACTATTTCCAAAACTTCAGATGAATATGCTAATATGGCAATTTGGCGTATGCCGCCAGCATTCCAAGATGGCCGACATCTAATGTTACAAAAAACCCTCATATTTCTTAACTATATAGCCAAGGGAGGACAAATTTTGATGTCAAAGAATGAATGTTTTTTTTTGGGTTACGAAGTACATTAAAACATGCACAAAATACGGCTCAGATTAATATAAAAGTAGGGGTGTTGGCATATGCCCCCATTTTCCAAGGATGGCGAAATCAAAAGGACAGAAAAACATTATAGTTCTAGTGCCCAAACCCAGATTTCTGGTTAGACCTGGAAGTATCGTCCACACAATGTTTTTTGATGGGTTTAGATCGTTCAAGACCTACTGATTCAAGATCTGCATGATGCACTGCAGCACCTGAGCATTTTTAAATTATCAAGATGGCCGCCAGGACATTTAGAAGGCCTATCTCAGCTTCCTGGGTATAGAAGGTCGCGTCTGTGGCCATGGCTAGGTTTTAAGGGTCATAAAATAAATTTTTCTAAATTATCGAACATTGAAATCCTGCGCTTACATTGTAATATCCAAGATGGCTGCCAAAATTGCCACTACAAAATTACAAAGAGTTATATTCCATCCTCTGGAGCAGCTATGAGAATTTTGTGGGGTGAAAAAGGGTTTTGGAGGCGAAGAATACTTTAACTCCTTAGCTTGCATGAAAAACACTTCCATTATATAGAAATAAAAAAGGTGTTGCTGAATATCTATATATCCAACATGCTCCACTATTAGAATAACATATAATATGAGGAATACGGCACTTGATACTTAGGCATGTTAGGTCTTGTACAGTGGCCAATAAGTTTACATGTTCAAAAGCTGGGTTCTAACTGTGAATTCAAAACCCCAACTAAATATTGTGTGTGATAGAAGGGCAAGGAGACGATTTCCCTTAACCGTTAATTATAGTGTGTGAGGTCAGAGTTTGAAGTGACTTTGTGAACACGTAACATTTTAAGTAAATAATGCTAAAACCTCAATTTAAAAATGTCTTAAAATCTATGGCTGATCTCATATTAAATGATGAACACCAAGGCAATGGTTCACTTATTCGATGGTTCTTCCTCTTCAACCTCTCCACCGCTTTACTCAGCAGCCCAGTTCATCCATCTATTTGGATATTACCTATCCTATTACACTCACAAAAATATAGTGCAAGACAGCTGGGCGCATACATTCGCCATTTGGGCGGATCACAGAGGATAGCTATACATTACACAGTGAATGTACTTCTGGAAGTGCTGGTAGAAACCGCCTGGCACTATCATGGGTGCAAGGGACGTGTTTGGGTTTTCTTTGAGCCATCCCCCCATAGTGGCATATCCAGAGGGGCGTATTCATTTAACGATGACTTCCAAATATATACTTGCAACTGGGCATGTTTGACATTCTCTGTGACTGCTTCTGTAGTTGGTTGCCAAGGCCTTATCCCCGATGCTGTGGTTTTGTCTTTTTGGACCACTTTGAACAATCACGTATCATATCCAACATCGGGTTGTTCCCTTTGGCTTTGCTTCCATAGCACACTGCAACAAACGCTGTAGCATCTGTAATGACGTTCTCATCTGGGGAACAATAGTGCCAAGCTTATCAAGTTTAAAGCCTCTCAAAAAGCACTTAACTACATTTGTTTGTATCCCCCATGTGAGCTTCGGTCTAGCAACCAGACAAAACTATGAGCTGTGAGCACCCGTGGCGCTATCCATGATGCTTCTTGGCAGTGCCCCAATGTCTATATGGAGCTGGGAGCTGGTACCCTCCATCAAGAGTTGACGAAGGGAGTTTACTGAGAATGCACAAGTACAATAGCAGATGAAACCATCGGTGTCATCACAGAGTACTTTGATGGCAACTGATCGCCTCATTGGCAACAGTTGCCACACTTTTGGGGTATAATAACATCAGGCATTTTTGTTTTGAGATCAGTTACAATAGCACAACGCCCCTTGTGTATTTCAATTGGGATCAGCTGGTTCTGTCATTACAAGTCTGTGGTAAGTTGTAATGGGCTTGTAGGCTCTTCACTGTTGACAAATCAGGTGAGATCTGAACCTTTGGTTCAAGTAAAATTAAAGGTCGACCTGCTGATGTGGCAGAGGGGTATTTGACTGGTTGGTGAGGCCTGCTTGCTTGCTAGCCAGCACGATCATTTCTAGTACTACCCCTGATGCTGTTCTTCTTATATGTCCAAACACAGTGGTTCTCAAAAATGATCAGCCAGGGGTGGTACAATATGGCCCTTGTCCTTGTTTGCAATGTGACTCCAGCATTGGGCAGCCCAAGAGATGGCAAGTAGCATCCGATCCCATTTGCAGGCAGCCCACCCTTCCGCAAGGGAAACCCAGATCGGCCGACCTGGTTCCAACAGCGAGACACCGCCACCTCAGCACGAGGATCCAGCCCCAGGCGGAAGAGGCTCAACCGGTTCATTACCAACAGACGCCACTTGGTTGATAACAAGTCTATTCTCCACAAGGCGACATCTAAAGGCCCTAGAGGACTGTCAAGGAGGTTGGAATTTTTTAAGAAACTCCTGGATTTAGGCGGTTAGCAACTGGTTCCTGTCCGGACATTGGGTTTACTTTCACATCGGATACCCAACAAGGCTATGCTCCGCATGCCCGCCATCACCACGACGGTGTCCGGCGAGCAACTCCCGCCAGGAGGCACCAGTTGTACGTTGTTGTTGATGATGTGATCATAGAGCGGGCGAATAAAAGATACACGTTCTGCTTGACTCAATTTGCCCATGATGTATTACAGGGAGCCATTGACGAAGGTCTACACATCGATTTAATGGCCTTTGATGTTATCATGCTGCAAGAAGTCAAAGTTTCTGGCCATCAGGGGATGAGTTGCATCAAAGAAATGTGATGACGCTGATGTTTTTATTGTGTAAATTAACACTCCTACATTCTCAATAAACTCACTTGTCATCTCTTGATGGACGGTACGAGCTCCCAGCATACCATGTTAAACATTGGAGCAACTGCCAGGAAGCATGCAGAGATAGCGCTACAACTGCTCACAGCTCATGCTTTGATTGGTTGCTATACCATAGCTGACATGTGGGGATTTGGCAAAGTCAGGTAGTGAAAATGCTTTGAAAGGTTTAAAACTTGAAAGCTTGGCAACAGAAAGCCTATTGTATCTGGTGCGGGCACCATGTGGCATTCGATATGATACTTGGTTGGCAAAAGTGGCAAAACAAACATCAAGCTCAAGGTTTTGAACCAAAAGACAATGGCGAACATACAGAAGCATTCACAGAACAATGTCAAGCAATGCCCCATTTGTAAGTATTGGGATTGTTTTTGGAAGGCATCATTAAGTATGAGAACCCACCCCTCCTGAATCCCTGCACCTATGGATGGCTCAACCAAATAAGCATATCGACTATCATATTCATGTGACCATTTGGAATAGTGTTAATTGTTAATTGAACGCCTTTGACCCAGAAAAACATAGGCATGTTAAACAAAAATTGTCTCCCTCATGTGCCAATTAAAACGGATTTTTAGGATTTGGCCTTTTGAAAAGTTAGGCCATTTTGGAAAATGGCGGCCCTTCACTACCCTAAGCACAGAGCGTATGACTTCATATTCACCGCGACAATTTTGGGAATAGTTTAATTGAAACTCCTTGACCCAGTTAAATTATACATTTTTAACACCAAAATTTGTATCCTTATGTGCTTTTAAATATGATTTTTGAGGATTTTGCCTTGAAAAGTCGGCCATTTGGAAAATGGCGGATAAGCACATAGTATGACTATCATATTCATCGAACACTTTTGGGAATAGTTTAATGAACTCCTTGCCCCAGAAAACATGGCATTTAAACACCAAAATTCTCAACATGTGCTATAATATGATTTAAGGACTTTTTCATTTGAAACGTCCGCCATTTTGGAAACTGGCGGCCTAAGCCAATAGCTAATTTGGTTGCTATCATATTCATGAGGCACTGGGGGGGAAGCGGGGAAGGGAACGCCGGATCCCAGGAAAAACAGACAGGGGAACACCAATATACTGAGCTATCCGAACAATTATACCCTGTCTATAAAGTTGACTTTTAAAGGAATTTTGCCATGGAAAGTCGGCCATTTGGAAATGGCGCCAGTACGCAAAGTGTGCCACAACTTTAATTTTGTCATCATGCGTTGTTTCATGAACTAAAGACCCAATGGTCGATTTTGCCTATGATAGCCAAATGTATTATTAGGCCTGGTTGCTCAAATCAAGCATCTTTTTCACCCCATGCTGCAGCATTATTGTGGTCTGGATAGTGCAAGGCTACTACTGAGCGTTCAGGTTATAACATATGCCCTTCATTAATCAGAAGAGCCCAGGTTTGGATATTTGATGTGAAGATCCTGTGCAGCCTTATAAGGTGGTTAGCCACAATTTTTTTTGGCCTATATCATACCCCCCTGGCCACAGAAATTCACCAACTTTCAAAAACTTCCTACATACTTAGGTTAGCAGCTAGTGTACTATAAATGCATTCATTAATCCATTTGACATGGTTAGAAATCCATTAAATTTTATGTTAATTCTTACAAAATTAGGCGAGGAATGACCTTTTTTCTATACAGACTTCCTCTAAACGCTTACGAGCTGGTGACATATATGGCTCCACCATATCCCTGTCCATGTACACCACCATTCAACCCTTCTGATGCTTGCCTGAGGTAGGTGGTATTTGGGCACCTTCATATCAGGAGACACCAAGAGGCGATGCTTACCATAGCTGCCACTTGCACAGAGTTCTAGATTTGATGGACTCCTATCTCCACCCAGACTTCTCATCTGCAATGGTAGCCTAGACACTCGGATGCATCTCTGTGTTGACTGTGGTGAGATGACTCGTTCAGGATACAAGTTCTCTGTGATGTCATATTCTCTTGTATTTAACATCATTTTGGAGAGTCTGCTGTTTGTCTGTCGAGGTGACTGCTGTGCACCTTGTTGGAACTACTGTTATTGCTTGTAGGAGGGGCTCGGGGATACAATGTTCCTGGAGGATTTTCTCCTGGGCGATACTTCTTCATACTGTCTACGTGCCTAGGTGAAAATCCCGCTTGGCGCTGTATCAGGAGTGGACTGGGGAAGAATGGAGGAGTTAGTAGCTTTTCTACTGCTACTTATATCTTTGGTGTAGTGTTGATGAGTTTGTGGAATTTCTATTACTTTCCGGGCCTGGCATGGTTTGCGTATTGTTTGTAGTTGTTGCCGCAGAGGTTGAGTTCATTTTGTGAGGATCTAGGAGACTTTGTTATTTGTTGTTGGAACAATGCCGATTCCAAAGTGAGTTTAAAACTGGATTTATACCCATCGCCTTCATTGTTACTATCATTACCATTGTAATATGAAGGTCATCACATTGCGTTATCATATGCATATCCTCTTTGCATGTGCCAACTTGAGTCCTGTTCTATTTTAATAAAGTTCTGTTTCAGAAGTTCTGTTCTCAGAAGTTCTGTTCTCAGAATTTCTGTTCTCAGAAGTTCTGTTCTCAGAAGTTCTGTTCTCAGAAGTTCTGTTCTCAGAAGTTCTGTTCTCAGAAGTTCTGTTCTCAGAAGTTCTGTTCTCAGAAGTTCTGTTCTCAGAAGTTCTGTTCTCAGAAGTTCTGTTCTCAGAAGTTCTGTTCTCAGAAGTTCTGTTCTCAGAAGTTCTGTTCTCAGAAGTTCTGTTCTCAGAAGTTCTATTCTCAGACATTCTATTTACAGTGTTGCTGTCAGGACCAGTTTGCTTTGACACTTTCCTCTTGCTCTCCATTTTGCTATTTGATAAACTGTTGTTATTAGAATCTTCCCTATCACTGTCAACAATAGGATTATTCCAATTTGGTATGTTTGTTTACCATTTTTCCAAACTGGTGCTACTGCTTCACCATTATCTATCCTGTTCTTACTGTGAGCAGGTGGCTTTCCACAGGACTGACATGCATGATGGGATTGGTATGACTTCCTTCTTGTTTCCCACCTGGTTGCAGTACTGTACTCAAATTTTTTATCCCCAGTCCATCATGCACTAGCTCATCAGAGTTATTATTCAAATTAACTATAGCATGAGTCTCAAGTAAATCACTCTTTTCTCCCCTGCCCAATAAAGAAGCTCTAAAACTTGTTACTGTGTCGTCAGATGAATTCCTTGCAAGCTTGGAGGTTCTTGATTTCAAGGATGAGGCACTCATAACTTTGGCTCGCTCTTCCTGAGTGATGGCGATGTTGCTGTAGAAGTTTTGTGCCTTCTTGAAGTGATGGGAGCTGCTTGTACTTCTGTGATGATGATGAAGGTTGACAGATCTGTAATGGGAGTGGCTTCAGTTGAGCAGCGATGGATCTTGGTGGGGGTTTCACGGGTTTTGCTCAATGCTGGCTGACCCAATCCCAGAACTGGTATCCCCATCCTTTAGGAGGAAAGAGTAATAAAAAGCGGTTTATTTACAATAGACATTTCATTTAACTCATCTGTATTTTTATTCCTCTGAAGGGAAACACACTACTAAAGAAGTGATGAAGTAAAATGATTTATATGGACAATATAGACAAGCAAAATATGCACACACACACACACACACACACAAACCCACACCACACACACACACACACACACACACACACACACACACACACACACACACACACACACACACACGTGGGGTGGGGGGGTCACTGACCTAATGGCGGTACAGGTATGTCTGGTGGTCCAGACCCCCAGTTCGCACCATCTTCTGCAGTTTTTTAGACCCCTATTCAACGATTTCAGTTAAATTTAAGCCCCATAGCTCCAAGGCTAAAATTTTGGGAAATTTTGCCAGTTCTTCAACTCCTAAACCTCAAATTTGGCCCAAAATTCAGTTCCCAAGTCCATAAAATTGGCCAAAAATCCCTACTTTTGCTAAAATTTCAGTTCCCGAAGTTTGGCGCTTGTGCACCAACACACTCACTACCCAAAACCCTTAGGGGTGGGGGTGTACTGTACCTGAATATCTTGGCTAGTACTGTCTATATCATGGTCTGCCATTGGCTTGCAAGAAGCCCTCCCACAGGAGGCCACAGACCTGCTACGGAGGAGCTGCTGCTGACTTTTGATTGCCGAAACCAAAAATCAAAATAGATGCTGTTGAATAGCGCTATCCTGATATTACAGGTGTCCTTTTTTAGGTGAATTTGCTTTAATGGGGTCACAAAAACCTCAGCCTGAATCCTATATTCAGTGATAGAAAAATAAAATGCACTCAATTGGGAGATGTTTTTCAGGGGCTATTTTTAAATAAACAACATAATAAGTTCAAAAAAAAATATTTCCCCTGTCTATGAGTGCTAAGAACAATAAGGTTGAAAAAAATGCATTGTCTCAAACTGTCTGATGGAATTCTTTGCAGGCTGCATTCCTTCTTGGCCTCTGAGAAATTGACAATTCTTTTTTTTTTCAATTTTGTTTTCACAAGTTTTATAACAACTGCAAAACTTTCACTTTAAAAATAATTTGTTTGAAGAATTGAAGAAATGCTTACACTAAGTGAAAATATTTCATTCTATGTAAACAAAAGTAGGTTTTAAAAGTTCATTACCCTTTTTGGAGTATGGCAAACACAATGGAAAGGTGATAGGTAGAGTGGACTCCGGTTTTACCCACTCTAATCAGGACCCTCCTGTATCTTCCACACCCAAAAAAGCTTAAGAAACACATTCCATATGGAATTTCTAATCCTTGCCAGTTTTGAGAAGCACTTTTCTTCTAGCCAAATATTCAACAAAATAATCTTGCCAGGATTCTTTTGCACCTGCAAACACATACAGTTCAAGATTTTTAAAATACTTTTTAAAAAAAAAATTAGTTCAATACAATTGGAAAGTGGTAGAAGACTGCAAAAAATTGTGATATCATCATCACAGATTAGTACAAATGTGCATTCCTCAACCAATGTGCATAAATGTTAGTAGGAAACGCTCCTCAAGTCAAGAAAGGATGTGCATTATAAGGTAAAAAAGGCTCAATATTACTTGAAAAGAGAGATACCCTAAATCCAGCAGTTAGTCAGTGGGGTTAACCTGTGGCATGTGCAGGATCATTTTTTTGGGGGAGCACACAAATAATTAATTGTATGAATGGTGGTAAATAAACGTCTAAGCAAGTGCTGATCTGTATGAAGGCTTTAATAATAACGTGAATCTTTGTGAATGGATCTTCTCCCCAAACTGGTAAAGCAAACTGGCGGAGGCATGTGCGCCCTCCTGGCCCTCTTTGCACATGCCACTGGGGTTCACCAATTATTAGTCACTGCAGTTTAACACAAATTGGCTAATAGCTGAATTAGGAAAGCCATACATAACTGATACTGGTCCTGTAGGGTTTGCCATTTTACTCAAAATTTTGTGGAAGGAAAAAATAACTACGTTATTGAAATGCTACAAAGGAAGTCAAAATGTCTATGTTCACATTTTGGGCAAATGTTGAATTGTTAAAATAAGCTAAATTTGAGGAAAAAATAGCCCTACTAAATTTGACCCATCAAATGAATCCCAACATTACTTTCAACAAATTCATTGTCGTTATAAAAATTGGTAAAATGACAATATCAATTTGTACTTAAATTTTGAGGTCTTTTATAGAAATCTTTCCCAAAGATCTTGATCAATCAATATTTAAACTGGCCTGGGAATCCTTCAAACATGAATGAAAAATACTAGGCAGGTGATATGCCAAAGCAAGTGTATACATGTATTATATTGTAAGGCAGGAAGTCTTTTGTGTCGTAGACTGACGAACACACACAGCGGGCAATCGAGGTTGGAACGTCGAAAAACAGGTCAAGAGTTTTTAGAAATACATGTCAAAAATGCTAATTTATTCAACATTGTTTCGCTGTAGATTCAATTTGCATTTTGAACGTAATTTCTAAAAACTCTCAACCTGTTTTTGATGTGCCAACATTGTTTCAATGTCCCTCTAAAGACTATGCTCGCTGGGAAAGAATTCCATATTCTGCATATGGCATCCAAACCTCACTATTGTCCTAATGAACATCACTGTTGTGTGGGACATATCCTGGAGCTGAATTATGGCACACATCCTTCACAGCATAAATCTCCAACATTAGGTGTCTTACACTATGGATGGTCTTCATTTATTGCATATGGTTTCATTTGTGGGTCCAAGTTCAATAAAAGAGGGCAAATTTGTGACTAAATCTTGCCGCTACTTCAAATACCTTTCCACAAAATTAGTGAAGATTCAGCGGCACAAAAAATGTTTATGTGGCCATAAATGCTGCTGTAAAGAGCTGGTTTTACAATAAAATGATTATGGTGTAATAAAAATAACTACAATGCCATATGAAAAAAATGAAGATGAAAGTTGTAACTGATTGAGCCTTAGCATTAGTAAGATATTTAGGCATTATGGATTAGTTAACTACTGCTGACAAAAGATATATTAATGGGTTAGTAATATATGTGTGTGCTACTGAGCTTTCCAAGCCAGAATTCCTGAAAACACACAGATCTGAACATCTGAGGATAAACTATGGTCAAAATCTCTGATACAAGCAACAGGTACACATCTGTTAGGTTGGTACATTTTTTACCCCACTTTGCCGACCGACTTCTGAATTCAGCAGCCTCTATGGAATAGAGTGCATATGATGCTGTACTTTATTCCGTAAAGGCTGACTAAATTCAGAGTCGGGTCAGGCAAAGTTGGGTCACAAATGTATTAACCAATATGTTTATGGAATTTAAAAGGCATTTCGAAACACATCTCATGCCAACACTCAAACCCATCATGCAATGGAATTTGGTTGTCATGTGATCATCATGCACTTCTGGCTTGACATGCATGTTCCCAAGTATACCAAGGATTATGAACACCAGTAAAATTATTTTAAGTAAAACTATTTGATCACAAAAATCCTTAATAAGAAAATACTCGTAATGCTAAAGGAAATTCTGGCCTTGAGTATAAACAGTGAAATTGAATATGGTTACAATGGATCAAAGAAATGGTAAAAAAAAAGAATGAGTTACTGAATAGCAAGTAATCACTTACCCATGAAAGATATACCAATTCATTTTTGTTAGGAGTAGAGAATAAAAATGAGGAACACAATACTGTTCTCAAAAGCTGCCCATTTACTTCTAAGTGGGTGTAAACCCCTGACTGTCCCAATCCGCCCCAGCCTCAAATAGCGGGCCATGTTAGGAGCGTCCGTATCATGGTTACGCGCGGCCCCGGATCAGCACACTAGCTGAACCAAAATCCTGACACCACCACAAAGCATTACCAATGACGTGTGGATACGAGCAAACAAACAAACAACTTCTAAGGGAGCAAAACATCCCAATTCTTACAATACCACATTTAAATGTCGTCTGTCAGTTTCTGATTTAATTCATCCATAATCATATCAGTTGAGAGAACCTAATACAATTACCATGTTGCAAAATAGGATGGTCTCAACAACAAACAGGGAAAGTGAACTGAAAAGTTCCCTCTGAAAACAGATGTGCTTCAAGACAATGGTTATGGTACTCCAGGCTCCCTTAGATAAAGTTAATGATACAAAACCCCAAATATGAACAGAGCTAAGTACACTCAACTCATTTTGGTAAAGGTTTGTTTTTAGTTGTTCATCAATTTCCAAAGAGGACCAATTATGTCCCTTGCAGCCGGCCATTTCACTCCCAAAGCAAATAAGTTCCTGAATCTGCTAAGATTCAAAATTTAACTCATAAATGATATTTGAAATGGATCAACAGTGTAGAAATGGAGCTGTATTTGGCAGCGTTTTGATTTCATTAGAAACACATTTTCCAATAAAGAGGATGTCCTAATATTGTGATCTTTGGACTTCTTATTTAATTTTAATTTATAAAAAAAGAAAAATTAAAAAAAAAAAAAAAAATTCCATTATTGAAATAGAGAATTATATCAAGTAATGGTTCAAATAAAAGCCATCAGGAGCACTTTTTAAGTGGACAAATTACAAAATTAAATTTCCTCAGAAACAACTTGTGTTTACCTGCGTTCGCACTCACCTAGACATGAAAGTGTATAGATGGGTTATGAAATCATGGAAGACAAGGACAAATAGCTTGTAGAGTGAAATGTAGCTCAGATGTTGACCCTCTCTCGGGTGAAGAAGACTCAGACAGTTTGCCTGAGGCAATGGTAACTTATAAAACTCTTTTCACAAACACAGCTTACAAGCAGGAAGTTGATCAGCTACTTATGTTTACATCAAGCATGGGTGAGAAATGGACATATGTTGATGTTTGTTTACCCAAATCATAACCTCAAATGACCACTACATGACCTCCGAAATGCACAAATCACTCCCACCCAAGAATCACTGGATTTGGAGTACATGAAATCAGCATTTTCAAAAAATTAATGACCTCTACATGACCTTGACCTCACTTTTGTTGACATAGTGAGAAAACCTTACCTAAGGGTAATTATATTCATGTTTCAAAGTCCACCAAAGTATATTTTTTTTTTTGCAAGAAATGACCAATATAACTGAACCACCACAAAAAGCAATAACGCAATTTCAAATGACCCTAACATGACCTTTGACTCAAATCTCTAAGGACAATGAAACCTCACCCGAGGATCACTCAATTCAGGTACGTCAAAAACTGAAATTTTATGACGTAACATTTTAACAACGACCCCAGATGCCTCTGACCTCACTTAACACCAAGACGAACCCGTATGCAAAGTTCAAGATATCCAAATTTCATCAAAATCCATCAAAGCATTCATGAGAATTTTCCCAGTGTTGACCTTTTCTAAACTGAAAGACCACCAGACACCTACAGCAATCTGTGTCCTTTCCTGTCATGGCAGGTGACACAAAAATTAATAAGCCGACCAAACTTGGCCACAAGTTAATGTGTGCAGCATGAAATCTTGATTATTCACAAAATTCTCTTTTAAATTTGTTAACTCATACAAGCAATAAGCCAAACCAAAAAGGGTCATTGCAAGTGATTATGTGCAACAGCATGCAGTCTTTTGTTACTGACCCCTGTAGTTTAGTTGCGTCAGTAGCAGACGACATGGTGTCTATCCCTGGATCTGATGGACTGTAGCTGCTGGAAGTGTTCGTGCTAGATATCCGTTTAAGGAGGGTCTGACTGCAGGGCCTTTCCATGCCTGTTTGTGATATAATTGACATGCTCATCCCTTCAAATGGTGTACGTTAGAAAAAAAAAGGAATTTTGTTGTTAAAAATCATTTTTTTTACTTCTCTTTTTAATTAATATCCTTTTTTGAAGATTAATGCAGCCCTAATTGGGCTAACAAGACTTACAAGATGCATGTGTACCAAGGAAGTTAAGCAAGGAAAGTTTCAGCTCCTGAGTTCACCCCTATAATGCTATGGCTGCCATCTTGGATTATCACACATGGTTGGTGTACCTTAGGATTTTTTTTGTGACAGTGGTTGGTAACCCTTGATTTCATAGTGTGGCATCCATTTAAACAAAGGCTGGCATTCTGAAAGGGAGTCTAACTTTAGACATGGGTTTACACCAGGCTTAGTCCTTCATAAATGGACCATTTTATCTTTCAACATACTCCAAAAGTTCAAATGTAATGGGCGAGAAATTCCTCATGGATGTGGCCGGTCCGGCCCATCCATTAGGAATTTTCTCACTTATTACAACATACTTTCAGAGTATGTTGAAAGGAAAAAGTCCACTTGTGAAGGACTAAGCCTGGTGTAAACCCATGTCTAAAGTTTAGACTCCCTTTGAGAATACTAGCCATAGTTAATGTCTGATGGAGTGCAGTTAAGCGTACTACGGTTTTGTGCTAGCACTTCAAACTGTGACCTTTCTTCAACACAATTAAAAATTGCTATATGGTAAAATTTAAGGTTTATACAAAAGTTATCCGGAGTACATCGCAAATTTCTCCTTCACAACACGGATACTGACTAGCTCTAACTTTCCCATCTCATCTGCTTCATGAAAGCCTTTAAAAAGGACCAATTTGGCAAGATTCGTTTGGGGTAAGACAATTTCTTTAAGTACATGGTTTGCTACACATCTGTTTCCAGGTACTTATTATAGATTATAGGCATATTTCCTTCATGAACTTTATTGACCGATCCTGAAATTTTAAATAGAGGTTATGTTTACATTGTCTCTTAACACAGATAAGTTCAGCACTCATGTGAAGTTACTTGAACAGGCACAACACAAATTTGGTTGCTTTAGAAGTTTCCCAAAGATTAAAATAAACTCCGTAACAAATTGACCTAAAAATTGTAATCAGCCCAATTGGATTGACTCCTGCTCAGCGTGAGACACCTCGTTCGTTCGTTCGTGCAAGTCCCAAAATCACCAGTGGAAGATCCGTCTTTAACCAGCTGATAGTTTCATCATTCAGGTGAGTCAGGCCTGGAATTCCCCTCGGGGACTTGTAAACCTCACAGTCATCTATGATATGTGGCTAATGGTTTGTTGATCTCACAATCGCAGTTGGTGACGGTCTCCAACTCCGATCTGCGAAGGCAAGTTCTTGGTATCAGACCAAAGCCAGTTATGAGTCTGTTGAGGGTTGGACCCACGATCTCCCACCAAGGTCACAGCCCCGGGCTATTGATAGATGGGCTGTCCAAAAAACGGTCAGGTTCAAAGTAGAGGATGACCATCGCTCATACCATCCGTCATCGATCCAAGATGATCGATAGGGATACTGTGACCGCAGTGTCATGGATTGGTAGCAAAGTGATTCCGTGGAATTCTCTGACCCTCAAAGGGTGTCGGTGGTGGGACCAGGACCCCGGTTCATCACATTTCTTGGCGAGCCTGATCGCCTGAAGGTTCCTCCCAAGATCTGCAGGAGCCATGCAACAGAATTGGGAGGTATTCTACAGGCGTTGCAAAAGGCAACCACTAACAAGTCTCAAGCATCCATTCACGACGAACCATCAATCTTGTGTGAATGCACGCTGCGACTCCACACTGGTGCAGCGTATTCAGCAGCGGAGTATGCCAAGGCAACAGTTGATGTATGTTAAGTGTCAAAGGATGCACCCCATCCATTCCCTGCGAGCCTTCTGAGAAGGTTGACACGAGACCGCGCGCGTCCCGCAGCGAACCGCCTTGGTGCGTCGATGAAAGCAAGGCTGCGGTCCATTGTGAGGCCAAGGTACTTTGGTGTCGGGCCACGTGACAGTCTTTCTCCATCCAGAGTGATTTTCAGCTCTTTTTTGCGCAATCGATTTTTGCAAGGTGGAAAACAGTGCTGACGGTCTCGGGTTTGCTGAGTTTCAAAGTCCATCGGTGGAAGAATTGGCCTACAGTGATTAGGTCTCTCTTTTCTGCAGCACTGTTTCTAAGGACTCAAAGGCGTCAGCAGCTATTCCAAGTACCGCTCGTCTGCGTAGGAGTACTGCGGACAATCTCCCTTTGGCATATCTGAGACGTAGACGCTGAAGAGACTGGGTGCCAGTACAGAACCTTATGGGGGACACCATTCCGAAGGTTGCGCTTACTACTGCGTTGCCCCTTGATGTCTCTAGGCGAAAGATTATGCGGGATGAGCGCATAATGAAACCGAAAAGATGGACATAGGGAAGATTTGAGTAGCCGAGGCCAAGGCTCGGTGCCAGACGATTGTACGCAAGCAGGTAGGTCTACGATAGATGACTCCAAACCCCGCCTATTCTGGAAGGCTGTCTCGATGTCATTAACTAGTCTTGCTATCTGGTCAGCCGTGAGACACCTAATTTTATTTCATATACCTCACACAAAAGTACCTCATTTGGGCTACTCCTTTTGGAATGCAGAATTTTTGGGAAGATTGGGTCCTATCTTCCATAGAGGGAGTATGATTTTCAGCCCATCAGGTAATTACATTTGAGATCCCCATCCCCTCTGTGATAGACTCCAATTAAGCTTCTGTGGGGATTACAGATTCCAAATAGAACTGCCAACTGGATAACTTAATTTGAAATCCACATCTCTTCTTTGGAAGATTTTAGTTGAAATCCTCAACAGGGCCAGTGCAAATTTCAAATGAAATACACTAATACATTTGATACAGCCTCATACCAGGAAAGTTTGTAAGGTATATGAAACAAATCTTGACTACACTATTAATTCAAAGCATTTGGTGAAAATGAGTGTCCCTCGGTGATCTTGAGGCTGTACAATCTCCCTTCAGCTACCTTTCAGAAGAGGTAGGAAAAGCTTGATACCACCTTGGGCAAGGTCGTTACATATAGTGTCATGGTGCTTGCCGCTCAACGGCAAACCACTTGGTGTATGCCACTTGCAGATTTGAGCTATTACAGTCAAGCGGCGCTATCTCTTGGAACTACGTCATGAGCGGCACTGCTCAAAAGTTGAATTCAAGTCAACTCAATGCGATTTGACGCTTTGAGCAAAGCGGCAGCCCGAGCGGCAGGGAGAACAATTTATTGGCTTGATGCTTTGCCGCTTAGGTCACCGCTAGCAATTCGGACATTGCGTAGTGACGTAAATTTCATCATCAAAGCGGCAAAGCGGTACACAGAATGACACTATGTAATCACCTTTAACCATGCCCAAGGCAGTCAATATTTATAACATATCAAAATTTATCAAACATGAGGGTTAAAGATAGGGTGCCAAAGTATGCAAACACAGGTGGTAATCTGTGATACTGATGTTCAAATGAAATATAGTAAGTCAAGATCAAAAGAACAGTGATGGCTGATTGTTCAGAAAGGGCGAATCTAGAATCGTCAGAGTGGGGTCCAAAGAAGTCTTCAAAACTAGGAGAGTTACAGGGAAAGACTAAATGTGTGAAGTGTTGTGTTATTAGTTAGCTCATAATTAGGAGAAACCCTACTGTTAATTACAAAGTCTATTTCAATTTTACTTTCATACTTCTCCAACCAAAATATACTGTGGCACCCTCTCTTTAAAGAGTACCCTCTCTTTAAAAGAGTTGGTTTTAATTACTTGGACTTGTCAAATAATGACGGAAGAGAACAGAATATGACCCTAAAATGCAATAGAGTATAAATAACTCACCAATGCAAGTACTCTGAATTGCGAAGAAATGTTTGCAATTTTTTCTGAGAAATGTTGATTCTTGCCATAAATTGAAATCATGTTACTTAACCAGAATATTATGTGAAGGAGATAGCCAATGAAAGGTGCTACCACTACCATGCTACCCATTATACCATATATGTTATATGACTCACAGATATATGAATTTATATTTCAATGACACAACTTACTGGAGGAAACAGACTTATGGCCTGCCCTTTGGCTAAAAAATCATCTACAGAGCAAATTACTGGAAAAAGAATTGACAGGCATGCAGTGAACACATATTTAACTTGAGAAATACTGTACAAAGTATCTATAAATCAAAATGAGAATATATAACTAGAAATTTTTGCAATATCAGCTTTCACACTCCCTATATTTAAAGAATATAATGCGTGAGCCACCAAGTTTACCTTTAAACATTTTTGGTAGCAACATCCCATCCATTACATCAGCATGACAGATGTGGCTGAACACTAAGCGGTCCTTCAAACATAGTTAGTGGCCGACCAATAAAGGTTAGAGTTTAGATCCTCGAACCGTTGCAGAAGTTATCCATGCTAACTAATCTTACATGCAAATTCAGTCGGATCTGTAAAGAGATAGAGAAATTGCGCAATTTGTAGTTTCTGTCTTTAAATGGAAAAAAATTACAGCACAGGGCAGGGCTGTGAGAAACAAAGCAATTGGCTCAGAACACCAAAACCACAAGATCAGAATCAACTCAAATTTTGTGGAATACTCTTTTATCAAGGATATCTAATAAAAACAGAAGGTGCTGGATTGGGATGGAATCACAAAAGCATTTAAGTACAAGGTGCCATTCAATGTAAACTATTCATCTGTTGTAACACAAACCTAAGCCTCCTCATTGTGTCAAAGAAGATGCTCTCAAGCCAGTATTTGAAACACCAATAACTTAGCTTACATTAACAGGAATTGATGTGGTATTTAAAGGGGACACAGGGACCATTTGAGAAAAAAAGGGCAACCCCAATTTTTTTTCAAAAACTGTTTTTTTTTGCATTCTATCTAAAAAAATCTCCTTGAGTTGCTTTAATACTCTTGTATTTTAAGCATTTTTGCAATATTTTGATCACCAAAGGTGGTTGTGAGAGTTAATCAGAGGAAAAATATTTTGTCAAGTGAGTGCAACAACGGTATAAGGGGCAATGGATGCCATTGTGAATAATGTAGTGCCATGTATTGGATAACTCAATTATCTTTCATTGAGTCAGTGACTCTTGAAAGGGTTTTAATGTGTTGACTGTGGTCACCTTGAAGAAAAAACCATTCAAGAGCCAATGGACCACAGACTTGGTAGGAGTGTTTGATGAGGAATTTCTTGACAAATGGCAGCTATTGCACTTGGACCATGTTACACTCACACGGCGATTATTATGAACAAATATGGTAGGTTCTGAACAGTGCGATTATACCGGCAACCACAATCAGATTCAGCTGAAATTTTTAGCTCAAAATTACATAGGGTCAAAATAGATTTTACTTGAAGGTTAAACTAGATCCATATTAGACTTCACAGGGATAAACAGTCAGTGGTGATACATAACTGTTTTGTTTTACTAGGAGGTGGGTCTCTCTTTTTCCTTTGGATGAACTTCTGTAAGAGATGTAAGTTATGTAGCAGAAATATTTTGAAGTACCATGGATTAAAATGCGAGTACATGTAGTGTCCCTTACATGCTCCTTGACCACACTCTTGATATTGAGTAGAAACATTTTCTTCTTCAGATTTTACCAGACTTTTCAAAAATACTTCAAAAAATATAAATACCAAGGAGCAATTTTACCAATTATGGTCAGTTTACAGTTGATTAGAGTTCATTCTCAAATGAGCCTGAAATACGATTATCCTGTAGTTTGACCAATGTGATCAAAACAATGTGTTAAACAAAAATATACAAGTCATTTACGGATTCCAAACATGTTCCGAATGTTTCATCACAAAATCAAAAATGATGAATCCATGCGTCCACATATTTGAAATCCCACGAGGGCGGCTTTAGCTGCCCCCCAACTACGAAAATGGATGCATTCAACTACGAAAATCTGATGACAACTTATTAAAATCATGTTACAGAGGAACACAATTGTTCTCACTATAAAACCAAGAGCTCTGCTATTAATACTAAAAATGTTCCCAGTTCAATAGGAATCTTTCCTCGTAATGTATTTTAGTAAAATCTAAAGCAAAACGATAGTTTGGCAAAATTGTTGCTCTTTATAGTTGTACAAGTGCCCTTGGGCGTACTCAGAGTTCCAAACAATACGAACAGTGCGTCGGCTCTTAAGGTATCACGGTAAACGCACTTCCAAGAACACTGTGCCGGGCATGACGTGCTAATTTGCATATATCAACCAAGGGTTGATAACAAATATCAACAACGGAGGATGATCCGGTACAAGGAGATTATAGTGAGTTGACTACTTAATCATATCTGATTTCTGGAGGGATTTATACATAGATGATCATGGCAGAAAATTATTTTTAGGTACGAAGTATCCATTTTTAACGACTAAATTGGCATTACTGTTTAGAGTTTTTATCTGAGAAAAAAGTACTTTAGACATGGCATGTCTAACTGGCAATAAAGGACTCTTAAAACTCTGTACATGGGTTATATTACATAAGTCAGAGGACTGGTGTCATGTTGATATCAGCCTTTAATGTGAAAAAATGTCAGCAAAGCCTTACCCATCATATACTGTATAAGTGGTTGCAGAGGACATCTATTCTTGAGACTAATTGAAGTACTGGAAAATCCTGAAGAGAGAATGAAAGATGCACGTGTTACATACAAACAGAAGCTTTCACGGAATGAATGTGTTGTCTGTCGTCATGGGTCAAATGGTCAATGAGTTCACTAGGGTCGCATGAGGTCACAAGTCGCATGAGGTCACCAAAATAGATGGTATGACACCAAGAACCATGATATCAAAAGTATCATGTGAAAATTGAAGCCAACATGTAGAAAACCCATGCAATTATAAATCTGACCAATTTGGCTTTGGTAAGAACCTCTAGATTGACTTTCCTTTGACCCCACGCTTGTTGGGGATAATTCCAGGGCCCCAAACCAAAGACAATCACATGCAAGTGCCATGAAAATGATTGCACATATGTGGAAACAATGAGCAATCATGTTTAGGGTTTATATTGGGTTAACATTTTTACCACAGACAGACAACAGACACCACACACAGACGACACATACACACCCTACCAAAACATCCTATGTGCCCTATGCATCGACACAAAAAGCTGAACTGACAGAGTAATTACTTCAAAATAAAAAAAAAGTGGTTCTTCATGCTTAAAACACTTGAACATAAAGCAATTTAAAAGAATCCATTTGTAAGTACTTAAAGGAAATATGTCATGATTCTGAATATATAGTTGGAAAATTTGGTATGGATAAACGCTTAAGTAACGTAAAGTTACATATAAATCAAAAATAAGTTGAAAATTGTACACATGTTGAGTATTGGCCTTTTAATTCCCGCCCAAGAGCTCCTACTCGAAACGACAAATCCACATCGCAGGCAAATGGTGACGTCAAAGTGTGACCATCCAAATTACGTCGTGTGACCATCAAAGAAGTGTTCTGTGCAACTTCAATAATAATTAAACACAACGAATGAAACAAAAATATGTCCTTCTGTAATTTTTTTCTAATTTTATTATTACTTCATAATCCATCAATATACAGTGTCAGCATAACAATTTGAGTCAACACGATGTTTGTCATCACTTTGACGTCCGAGGAGAGCAAAATGGGCGCTTTTGATCAATAGCGTGGCGAAAAATCGCCCGTTTTCTTAGTATGTTCAAAAAGCAAAAATTAAAATGCCTCTATTTTTGTAATTTTACATCAAATTGTATTATTCTTTCGGGAATTCATGATGTATGTACAATATTTTGAATGTAAGTCAAACTGAACTTGACAAAAATCTTGACATATTTACTTTAAATGATTATTTAAGCAGCGAAACAGTTCAGTTCCGATCTTTTTGATACAGTTTATAGTAGTGGACAATACTACCTTTCTTTACACTATGATGTCCTGCAAATGCCTCTTCAAACGGCGAGATGGGATCTAACGGGACTGTTAACAGACCGCTTGGCAGTATGCGCCTGGGTAGTTTGAATTGCATGGACGGAGCTTCGAAGGTAGTCGTGCAGCGGTCGCTGCGCTTGATGCATGCTGACTTGTAACCGAATGATTGTTGAACTCATGGTGGCGCTGTGGGGATGAGGTGTTACGTCGACTGAGGGCTTCTACAGCTTTGTTGGTGTCCACGGCATGGTGGCTCCAGTCAAATTTGTCATCTGGAAAGAATGGTCACTTTCAAAATGTGAAATAAATCAAAGACATCCTGGCTTATTCTGGAGTTTTTCCAGATAGAGCAAATAAGGTAAATACACACCAAACCATGCCATGGAATCAAATTTTAAAATCCCTGTTGGTCACTCAGGCATGTTAAGATTTACATCATGCCAAAGTTGAACAATTTGGTATGTGACCATCAAAGATTTTAAAAAGTTGGCACGATAGGCCAGAAAAAAGTAAAAGAGGTAGGTTTTTTTCAAAACATTTATAATAACATGGAAAGACTAGGAGAGAGATGCATTTTATGACTTATAATACAACTGGCACAGATATATTATACCCTTCACATCTACTTAGTATCACATGGTTTATTCTGTTAACAGGGATGATACAGAGAAGGTGCGAAGAGTATAATGTAATTATGCCATAGAGCCTAATATAATGTTCTGAAATGTTCAGAAATATTATGCATAATTTTGCAGTTTAGCATGAATAAATTTGCAAATAATGGGCAGAGAGAGAGAGAGAGAGAAACTTTTTTTCAGAAAATCTAACATAAGGGTCTGTAATCATTTGTATAATCAAAACATTTCAGAATTTGGGTGGATTAGGTTACACAAGTACAACAATATTTTAGGCTTATCCATCTGATTAATACTGGGCACTGTATGTCACAACTATTTTTCTAGTACTTTCCTGGATTGCAACACTAGGGATCAAAATACCTGGGTGAGAATTAGACTAGTGCTAATTCAATCATTCCCAGAACAACTTGACTTTGGTGTAATTTCTGTTTGTGATTTCAAAAGCATTTAATCAGTGTCATCTCCATAATCATCCACTTTGGAATGCATCTCACTATATCCCCTTCTTAAAAAAAATATAGCGCTCAAAATGTTCAGCAAACGAAAGTTTTCAGCAACAACAATGGCAGAGAAATGCAATGCCAAACAGCAGCAAATACAAAATGCAATTGATGGCATAACGTTGGGAACAAACTAGAAGATCGATAAAACCCTTGAACATTTCCAGTTTTGTTGAAAGGCCAACCACTTCTCTTCTACACAATCAGCAAATTATGACTCTAAGTTTGCACCCCCACCAACCTACTTGTGAAAATGAAAGCACTTAACTTAACCCCCTCTTTAAAATTGTACAGGAAACAAATTCTTTTATAAGTATGGCCTTACACTAACAAATACCTTAACCTTAAGGCCAAAAATAAAAAAGAATTTGTTACATGTAGATTTTTGAAGAGGGGACCATATGGAACTCTTGCTAACCCTTTCAACCTAGGCAGATTATGTACATGTTATAAAAAGCCAGTGGCTTATGAGATGGCCTCCTAAAGATATGCAGTCATTTGGGAAGCCATCTCAAAAATCACTGGCCTAAGACTAGGCTTGTTTGTACACATTTGAATGCATTTTTCATGCTGATTTTGAATATGTTCACAATAATACATAATTTTGACATTTAAAAAAAAAGAACTGAAACATTTTGACCTCTGAGCGACGATGGGGTCGAAAATGTTCAATGAAGTCTTACCTGCGAATTGGAGGCCAGCCAACTGATTGGCCACATATTGTTCAGCTAGTGCCTTTTCATGATGCGGACACAAGCCATCTACATGTGTCATAGGTACCCCGGTTGTGTTAAGCCCTATAGAGCCGCCGGTATAACGGAAGGATGGTACATCTACACACAGGGTAAAGGGATTGAAAGCAAGCAAATAAAAAACACCATAGCAATATAGAGTACACACAAAGTTTTACAAGAAATTTTACTAACCTCTCAGGAAAGAGTTTCTTGAATATAAAAGGGTTTTGATTTGTTTTCAGAACCCTTCTTGGATTTTTAAAGAACCACTAGAGGTTCTAAATACATGAGTGTTTCAAAACCCTCTTTTAAACTTGTCTTAAGAATGTTTCACAAAATTTGTAATACAAACAATGCTCCAAAGATTTTGTTGTTGGGTCAATTATGATTTCAAGCCTTACGCTTTTGCTATCCTTCAAATCATCAAGTATACAATATCGTTTGCTCATGAGGTAAATGGTAAAAACTCTTGCGAAGGGACAATAGCTTGCATGAAGGGCAATGGTATACAAGAAGGGCAATGGTTTACAAGAGGGGCAATGATTTGCATGAGGGTATATGGTTTGCACAAGGGGCAATAGTTTGCCTGTTCTGGTTCATAGATATGTATAAAGATATTTGGCCATAATTATGACACATACAGTCTTGTCAGTGTAGGCATGTTAAATCTACAATAGCTGCCTTGTGTCATGTATTATTTGGACATGACTATTAAATATTGAAACCTGGAACTGTTGTCAAATGTTCATTACATACATCAGTAGCATTTTAGATGGTTCCTTGGGTGACAAGTTACCCAGAGAAACATCTCAAGATCTAATGTCTGTCATAAGACTTGTCATGCCTGGAACTTACACTCAAGTGACAAAAGGCAGCCATTGCAGATTCTTGCTCAAACTTAATACTCATAAATAGGTAAACCCACATGAAGCTAAAACACAATTACACAAAAAGCACAAGCTTACACTCAAAAATAACTGCACATGCATAACTAAACTTGCACTTAAAATTGATAAAAAACCCCAAATACTTCACATTGATCACTGTACACTAAAGAACACTGTAAGCAAACAGACTGTAAATCTATTCCTTTATCTGTGGAGAAGTAACCTCATTGTTGGTACATACCTTGACTGGATGGTTTTAGTACTCCACTCATAAGGTAGGCATTAGTCAGTGCTTCTAGGTATTCACTCTGCATGGGAAGGAAGAAACGTGTACAAAAATATTTGAAAATATCGAGTTGAGGTATGTACTACAGGTCCGTGGTTCCCTAATCCTTCTGGAATCTAGATAGGTTTATAACAACAAAAAGTCAGCGGTTGTGGGAGGGATTCCCTAATCACTCCAGGTGGAAACATCTCAAAAACCCACTGACCTCAGACTAGGCTTGTTGGACTCATTTATTTCATGTCGATTCTAATGTGGTCATTTAAAAATGAAAAAAAAGGTTTAAAGTGTTGTTGATGAAACATTTGAAAAAAAAGTGAATTTTGTACTGACTACTAGTACAAGTTAGAGCTTGAAGGGTCACGATTTCACTATCTTTTCTGATTTTATTACATTCTGATTTTTCAATTTAAATCCTTCAACCTAACATAAAAGCCTATTAAACCCCAATCAACACTCATTTCATTTTTCCAAACTACCAATAAAAGCATAGCCTGACTACAAACACATTTAACAAACCACAACCACTTTACTTGAAATTACACCAAATGATTAACCAGTGTACCAAACTGCATATCACATACACAACTGATAGCCCAACTGTTCTTCCTAAAAGTATACAAAGTCCCTCAAACATGACTTTTTTTTGAAAATTTCGCCACATAAAGTGTCGGTCCATGCTAAAGTTTTCAGGAAATGGCTTATAAGGTCAAATGGTAGCCAAAAAAAATTAAGTTGTTTTCGAATGAGAATTACATGTCATCATACCTGGGGGGTCCAAAGCAAGTAAACCAAATACACATCAAGAGTACTTGAGAAAGGACCCCTCCAAAATGCCCTTTGCAACTCTTATCCATATGCTTATTAGTCAATGGCAATAACGCACACGCTACTGAGTAAGTGCGAAGGGTATAATTTAATCACGCCCTCCTGATTCAAATCCAGGACTTGTGGGCAAAGTAGAGGGGTACTTGCTGGGATGGCATTGATACAAATGGTTTTTTTTCTGGGGAATAATTTAAACTCTTAAACAGCTGTGAAAATGTAGCAATTTCATGGTTGATGCCCGGTTCAATTCGACAATTGAACCAGTGGCGTACGCGCTGGTATGATGTTATTTTTAGGTTGAAGCGACGTGTCATACCGGTTTTGCTACGTTCGTGTGCGCTGCCAAACGTTGCATCTCGTGGTTCAAGGGTTGTTCGAATGTTGTCAATGGGTGGTGGCAGTCTTTCTTGTTCATTTAAGCTGTTTTAAAGCATCGCGAAAATTGGGTTAAGATGACCTTAAATGATAACGCTGTTAAGAATGAGAATAAAGGTATGATTTTGGGAAACGGTACTCTCTTACGACGAATTGAACCCGGTGACACCATTATTTTTGCGTGGAAGAACGAGACCGGAGGCCTCGTTCTTCCACTTAAAATAATGATATCGCCTTGGGTTCAATTCGTCGTAAAGAGAGTACTGGTTCCCAACATCATACCTTTATTCTCTAAATATCAGGTGCTGGAAGATGGCAGGAGCAGCTCTCAATATTAGGTGTGGGCACTAAGGACTTTTTTTTACAAATCTTTTGTAAAACGAGCATATTCTATGGCCATTTTGGCTCCTGAAAAATGAATCAGGCAAGCTTTTTCACTCAAGATAAATTTTTAGGTTGGTTCCATGGAGTTAAGTTTTGTACATGATCTTCATCCTGGATTTTGCTAGAAACTCACCAATAGGTGCTTTACAGGTTTAGGAAAATAAGTGTCAAAGAAAAAAATAGCAATTTTATTCTCAATGGCAGAAATATATTTTTTCCAAAATTCTCTTCAATTAAGGCAATGCATAGAACAACCAAAACAAGACCACTAGTTTGTTAGTGAGTGAAAATTGAAGGAGTCCATTGTTGTAAGGTCAAGCCTTTGCAACCAGTTACATAACTTGCTAATACCTGTGAATGGTACTGGGGTGTTTTCATACCAGCATGTGCATGTGTGGTACTATTATTAACATAGTAGAAGGCAACTCATTGTGTGTAAAGAGGTGTATTCCTGTTTCTATACATAATTTAAACCAGTAAGTGAAAGTTGCAGCTGTGCTAATGAGTGACTACACGCCCTCTGCAAGGTAAAGACATTTTTTCTTTAATCTGGACAATCATGAACTTGGTTATTTTGGAAACCTATGGTTTTACAAAGGGAGGCAATATACCTAGCACATGTGCATGTTACATAGTTGTCATTAGTTTATATGTGGCAAATATTGGCAAATAACTAATTTAACTTCAAATTCCCATTGACTTAATGTACAAACTTAAAATCCATGGAACCAACACAAAACTTCATCTTCAGTGAAAAAGCTTGCTAGATTCTTTTTCAGGAGCCAAAACGGCCAGAATCCACTCGATTTAAAAAAAAGTTGTAACTTGCCCACCCCTACTAATATGATGGAAATGGTATATATATGCAACCTGAGCTAATGTAATGGTTTGGAAGGTTATCATTTCAACCTGGTGTGATTTAAAGGTGGGTGACCCGATCAATGTCCGATTTTTCATATGATGATTTCTCTTTCACATGGAAACATATCACCAAAAACATCTGATTACAAATTTTGATATAAATTGGATTGATTGAGCCCATATTTATTGTTGAGCTATGAGCTTCAAAAATTGGGCGAGACCCAGTTGAGCCCAATATTTTAAAACTCATAGTGAGATCAATAAATATAGGATGAAAATCATCCAATTTTATCATTATGTTTTAAATCCGATTTTTTCCCACACTTAAGATCCATACAAACATAACAATGAGTTAAAGGCTGACTCAGAGATTTCCCGATGAGGGTGCACTCAATTTTCAAACAAATCATGTTTTTTGCAAATACATAATGCTTGTCCATTTACTAATCATTGTGTGAAATAACTAAGCTCAAATCGAAGTCCTTCATACAGAAAATCAAAACTTTGTTATAAAATTCCGGATCCGGAATTTTGTTATACACGGTATCCTATGGCCCTGGCCCTGTTATACTGTGCATAAATGCTTATTGCATGAAAACGAAAAATCTGATTCAACTCCAATTTTGGAATTAAGCATTTTCGGTGATCATCTCTAGTTCTAGATCATTATTTTTAATTACTACATAAAAAATTATATTTTGAAATCTCTGAGTCAGCCTTTAAATTGGACAAGGCGTTTGGATAGTAAGAGCAAAAATGTGCGCTAAATTGGCCCATAGGCCAGTGTGTGTTAATATTTGTTTTCCTTAAGTTAGTGCAACCCTATCCCAAACACCAATTTTCAATCAATGAATATAGTAGTGACAACAGCAATTAGTAGTCATAAACATGGTAGTTCTCAAACAAATAGTCATGCCTGTTTTCACGATCACGCAGAACATTTGTAGTGAAGTCAAAATGCCAAAAATAAAGTGTACAAGGAAATACTTATCTTGGGCATTTCATTCCTTACAGCCATTAGACCACAGACATTACAAGTATATGTAGTTCCAATTTTTTTGCCTAAATTATGCAAATTGTTCATCAAATATGCAATAAATGATAGCCTTAGCTTATAACTTGCGCATGGTGGTGGTGCATCCTCATACCACCTACTATAAACAAAAAAAGTATTTTATTTTTTGCCTGTTTAGCTACTTAATTTATCAGATTTGCCCCAAATCTAACCAAGTCAATAAATTTCTTGACCTCCTACCATTTACCAAGTTTCATCAGGAAGGGCATCCAGTCAATTAATCGTTTTGAACCAATAAATCTCACACAGCTTTGCTGTGAATTGTGAAGTGATCCGACCGCAACCCCATAACCACCCATTACCGGGGCCAAAACCAGATTTCAAACTTTGGTTTAAACTAACTAAATTAAAATTGATTTAAAAAAAAAACTCCAGATAATAGTTATGATTCGAAACTAACCCAAATGTCACATCTACCATACAATCAAATGCATAAATACAAACACAAAATAGTGATGCATTGTCTCTTCTAGATTTTCAGGCAAAATAATATGCTGAATAGGCATATATATGGGAAATAACAATTTCAAGTCACTTTACATGCAAAAAAGAGGGCTGTAGTTTTCTGAATTTTTCAGCATAAATGTATTCTATCTGCAAACACTAACTACTGCAGTGATCCACATCACACATTGGGAAGGTAACACAACTTACTTTAGCTTTCTGTCTTCTAAATTCCCTCTACATTATGCATGTAAGCAGGGACAGAGACAAATCCAAGTTAGAGTTGATAATAAGACACAAACCAACAAGAAACCCATGCTGCATATTATGTTACTTGAATGATATATTTCATTCGATTGATTGCCTCCACTTTAGTGACACCAATGTTTTTTTTTATTCCATCAATCCTTTTATCGATACTACAGTGAAAGTGTGTGTGGTACAGTGGATAGAGCATTTGGCTCGGATCCGAAGGTCATGGGTTCGAGTCCCACTGTCGCCAATGCGTTATGTCCCTGGGTAAAACACTTGATCTCGATTGACTCCTTCCACCCAGGTGCGAAATGGAGAGCTGCAGTGATATTGTCTTTGAGGCCGCCCATACCAAAGGTATGAGTATGCCATCGGTATGTTCCAAAGGTAGCAGTGATAATTGTAAAGCGTTTGATACACGTGAAAGGCACTATATAAATCGGCAATGATTATTATATTACTATTTCTAAAGACAGTATTACTAATCATTATTTAAACTAATGTTAGGTGATGATCTTTTAGTAGATATTTAAGAATTCACTCATGCTTCAGTGTTGATCATCAGAAGTGAACAACACAGCATTCACATCTTGGCATGGTTTACTTTGCTGTCCAAGCTAAGTGATGTAAGCAGACACATCAGATTGGCAAGTCACTTATGATGACAAGTGTGAAAACCTAACAAATAATACCAGTAGGTTGCTATTTCTCTTTATAACGGATTGTATAGATAGAAACTACAGCATTACATCTGCCGTGTCTGCCATTGCAATTGTGAATGGAGGACCAAAGGTCACCAACATGTGGGACATACCCAAGGGACATTTTATCTAAACGTCATAAAAAATTGATTCGACATAATGTGGATACACCAAAGCAATTACAATTTTACAATTTGATTCTTTTGGTCACATGAGGTCATCCAAGGTCACCTGAGGTTACCAACATGTGGGACTCTACCCAAGACCATTGTATCAAGCAGTGGCGTAAAAGGGGGGGGGGCATGTTTGCCCCCCGAACTTTGGCGGGTAAAAATTTTGCAAAAATCATGCCAAATCATCCGTTTTGTAGCCCTCTGACCATGAAAAATTGGCACTTTTGACCCCCCTGAGAGGGAAAATTTCCTCACGAGACTTGGGAAATTTGCCCCCAGAGCGGGCAGGTCCGTTCCGCCACTGGTATCAAGTTCTTAAAATTATATGTGGATACACAAGCGTTTATAAATTCTGACCCCTTTTGGGACCACAAAGGTCTATGAAGTTACCTAGGTCACAATGAGGTTACCAAGGTCATAGGATTTACTAAAAGTCCACATGAGGTCAACCAAGGTCACATGAGGTCCAATAAAAGGGACCACTACCCAAGGACCGTTGTATCCAAAAGTCATGGAAACTTGGTTGACATATGTGGATACACCATGCATTTAATATTCCCTGACAATTTTGTATGGGTTAATGTTTGCAAGCTCTGCTTAGTAAATCATAAAAGTGGTTGTTTGGTGTATTAACCCTAACCGCGGCCGAGAGGAAATGAGAGCACGAAAACGTGGTACCGGTAGGAAAAATGCTTTTCGTTGCATCGGGCCGTCAAAAACTATTTTTGGTCGCGCAAATGACTCTCATTGGCTCTTATTGCATCTGGGCCGTATTACTGGAAAATGACGCGTGTTTTTCGTTGCACCCTGGGCCGTTTCCCGGAAAAAGACGCGATGTTTTCCGTTGAATATGGGCCGTCTTCCGGGAAAATGACGCGATGTTTTTCGTTGCATCTGCCGTTATTGACTGGAAATGCTGCAATGCTTTTCACTGCATTTCGGACGGTTTGCCCCGCAGAAGGCGCAATGCTTTACATCACGGCGGGTGACACTGTACAAATGCCCATAGACCATAGACGATTTCGATGGTGATAGCGACACCATTTTCGATAAGCTAGTGGGTTAAATTATGCATAAAACGTATTTCATGCGTAAACCGGGAGGCATGACGTAGCATAATAGAGCCACGACGGACTATGATGTAGCGTAATAGCGCCTCTCACGACTGGTGAACTATAAGCTAAAATTTAGAGATCAATGGGCAAGTACGATCCATATTTTATTTATTTATTTATTTATTATTTACCCTGTTTTATTGCATTTTCACGCGAGTTTCTCGTTGCATTGGGACGTTATTTTCATGGGTAAATGGCGCGATGTTTTTCGTTGCATCTGGGCCGTCTTCCGGGAAAATGACGCGATGTTTTTCGTTGCATTGGGCCGTTATTGACTGGAATGATGCGATTTGGCTTTTTCACTCAACTGCCTTTCTACGGTTGCCCCCGTCGAAGGCGCAATGCTTTTCATCAGGGCGGGTGACACTGTACAAATGCCCATAACAATTTCGATTTCCGATGGTGATAGCCGCCACCATTTTTCGCTCATCTATTGGGTTTAATTATGCATAAACGTATTCATGACTTACACCGTAGCCTTACGTATCATAATAGCGCCCCGCACGCTATGATGTAGCGTAATAAGCGCCACTCACGACTGGCGAACTATAAGCTACAATTTCATGCGCTCAGTGTGCAGTACGCATCCATTATTTATTTATTTATTTATATTTATTTATTTACCCATGTTTTTCATTGCATTTTCACGCGATGCTTTTCGTGGCAAATCTGGACGTCTTTTCCGGTAATGGCGCTATTTTTTTTTTTCGTTGGCATCTGGGCGTCTTCCGGGAAAATGACGCGAGTTTTTTGTTGCATTTGGGCCTCTTCCGGGAAAATGGCCGATGTTTTTCGTTGCATCTGGGCGTTAATTGACTTTAGCACTTCTTCCTGTGCCGGAAAAACGGCCGAGAATGCAATGACACGCAAACTTTGGCTCTCGTTGCATCTGGGACGTTAAAAATAAAAATAGATTGGGGGGCTTTCCTTCGTTGCATTTGGGTGGGGCCGTCGGCCGGCAAACTACCCGGTCCTTTAGGGTTAATGGACTGGAGTGCAAAATTTTAGTTGGTGTGTTTGTTTTCTTGTGAATTAAAAAAGCCCCAAATTGTGTGAATCTGGGTGCCTTTCCACTCATTTTTCCAAATACCAAAATAAACTACTAACATTTCGCGGTTCTTTGGCTTTCGCGGTAGTGAATTACAAGCACACCCAATTGTGTGAATTCTGGGGTGCATTTCAACATCATTTTTTTTCCAAATACCAAAAATTAAACTCGAATTTTTGGCAGTTCTTGGCTTTCGCGCTCACTAATTTCAAGAATATAACTAAGCTGTGGGCTGCTCCCTGACCTTTGACTTGGCATATTGACCTTTGACCTCATCACATATGGGGGATCCTTGGTGCACCTATGAACAGTTTGGTTCCATTTAACTTCAACTTGTCAATTAAGGTCAATTTTACATTTTAGTCTATATTTCAACTGACCTTGGCACATTAACTTTGACCTCATCAACAACATGGGGATCAGATGGTGCACCTATGACACAAGTTTGGTTCCAATGAAAACATTGACTTTCAATTGAGGTCATTTTAAAAACAAAAAATTAACACAATTTAACAAAAATTAACATTTTAGTAACACCCACATAACACACACACACATACACATGCACAACGGATTGCTAAGTGGCCCTCCAGCTATAGCTGGTGGGCCACAAATATCTAAAGTGTTTTTTTTTTCCTTTAAAAAGTACGCTAATCAGGTTACAGAACAAGCAATGCCTAAGGTGCAGTGCACTATGATTTTGCACTGGTGGCTGAGTGTGTACAGGTTCAAATATTATGATGAACACTGCAAATTAACGTGACATGCACTTTTTGTTACGGGCAGTTTCAACCTTGAGCTTCCGAGTATCCATTTTGGTTTGAACTTCGCAAATATTTGATTATTTGTCCTGTAAAAAGTATACTTTCTAAAAGAAAATTGGACGATGAACCCGATTGGGTGGGGCATCAGATTACTGCAAAACTTTCCGTATTTTGAGAAAAATACTAAAAAAAGCAGATTTTGGTTTTGCCCCCAAATTTTCAGACGCATAACAAAACAAATTTGACAATTTCCATGATTTAGTTATTTGTTTTAGAAACAAGACAAATTTGTCTAGGGCGTAAAGGTTAAGTATTTTTTTTATTTTACAACAATTTGTATAATAGGCCATGGATATTCACTTCATAGATATACAGAAAATGTCAAAAAAGTGTGATTTTTACTTTTCTTTTCCAAATTTGCTATATATGGAGAATATCGTTAGTTAGAAATCGAAATATGAAAAATTGAGAAAACCGTCCCTAAGAAGAACCGATTGCTATCGTAGGAAAGTTAAACCTTGACCTTTTCTTTTTCGGTATTTTTTGGATTATCTTGTCCTGAAAATTTGGCCAACATTTTGCGAAAATTGAGACATTGAGAAATCCTGTGTTGTTAGTAAAAAGTGACTTTTCACCACGCCATGTCAAGCTGTCCGCTTTTTCATAACTTTACCTTTGAACTTCAAATTGATAAATGTTTCGCAAGTTTTTGATTTAAAATACACCTTTATGCACTAGTGATCAAAAACCTTTGTCTCTAAATCTAGAAATCAGAAGAATGGAAATTTTCATCTGGTCTATTTATCGCTTGTTTGCATTTTCAATATACTTTTGTTTATCCCAAGATGTGCTTGCGTAAAGAAAATTAAACATGCGCACGCTTCATTACGCGCAAAACTCACCACGGGGGGCCCCGCCGCGCGCTAAAACGCCTTGCGCCTGGCGGCGTGTAGTGTGCTTAAATTCCCGCCGTTTAAAACAAGTGGTTTTTGTGAATTTAATGGTCAAATAGCTGTTTTAAATCGGGCAAAAAATACAGCTCAGGAATTGTCCTGCGTGGATAACCTTTGTTGGTACGATAGACCACAGGGTTGATGTTTGAAATGGTGCAAAAATCAGAAATTCGTCTAAAACAAAAGCACTAGGTTGACACTCACCCTTAATACTGCACAACTCGCAGCAAAATAATTCACCTTAAATTTGCAGGTTCATAAGAAATGAACATCGCATGCTCACGTAGCAAAGGAATGGGCGGGCTTCTTGCAGGTTTGATTGCAAGCATTTTAAAACCATCTTCTAAAAATAACATCATAATGACACCGCTACCAGATCGATTTACAATTTCGCCTCAAGACACCAATGCACCTGCCTTGATGGGAAGGAGACAGATCTGATAGCATATGTTACGATAGTGTGCGTGATCAGTAGATCTTCCCCAACTTCCGTAGTACATCAATGTTTTTGTTGGCCTGACAATGCCGGTGTATTTCTGCTCCCTTACCCGTCAATAACTTTCCCTTAATTTATCAACAACGCTGTTTTGATTTGCTCAAGTTTTTGTTTCCGCTGACGATAGTACAATGTTTGGCCTAGGTACTCGTAAGAACTGGCTTACATGTGAAATTTGCAATAACATTTGGGCATTGCAACGCATATTTTGCATCATGACTGTTAACTACATATGGCAACAAGTGGAGGTAAGAGTGTTCTTCCCACACTGCATTTCTGCCAATACAGTTCTGCACTGGTTTTGTTACAATGAATTTATAGTGACAAAAAGTACCTAATTTGCAAGATTGGGATAAGTTCTGTTTTAAGTACTTTTTGTCACTATACACTCATGTGACAACCAGAGAAAAATTTTATTGGAAAAATGCATTATGGGGAGAACACTATACCGCATCTGTATCCACTCTGTAAACAAAACTGTTTTGGAGTTGAATTTCAGGTACTTCCTTCCGATTCCTAAAATACCAGTGTCTACATTTTTTGGAATTTAAAAAATATGCTGTAGTGTTATAACAATGCAATGATACTGACTCTTAATCTTATTAATTAGATCTACAGAAGACTGGGGGTATAATACACAAAAACACATGGAAGTTAGTTTACATGTCCATGAAAAGAAGGGGTTTTTTAACAACATTTTACACTCTCAACAAATTCCCAGACTAAGCTTGAGTGTTATTTTGCAATATATTGTGGCTACTTCATATTGCCCACTTTCATACAAAATTTTCGTGGCTTTTTAATCGTGTGGATTGGGATTTATAAATCAGTTTCATTTGGGAGAAGAAAAAAAGCTCTCAAATAGGACTTATACCTATTTGTTTACAATGTCTGGATGCATTGGAAACAATATACAATAACAATCCACTTTTTTGGGCCTTTTTTATTAAACTTGGTCATACCGCAAAATTTCGCTAGTGGTAACAATAGGCCTCTTTAAAAGTATTATGATTCACAAGGATTTCAAATATACACATCCCTATTTTTTTTTAATTTGTTAATTTTCCGTGCTGCTTTATTTTTGAATCATTATAGTCATTTTTGTCCGAAAAATATTTACTCTATTTTGGGAAAAATTATCAGTTGCTATAGTTTTTACCTTTTCTAGAGTCCTCCTCAATCACATCTCTCTGGTGCGAAGACTGGCACACCTTCTGGTCTACCATGGTGGGCGTGTCTTTCTTTACTCCGAGGTAATGTTGACTGTCTCCATGACGATAACTAAGCTGTTACAAATGTTGCATCAGATAATCAGTTTGGTTACACTTCTATAAAGTTTTAGTAATAATTTCTTGGCTTGTTGCGTTACTGCGGTCTACGTGCAACCCATTGGTGCGCTGTTTGGCGGGAAGCAGGCGACCTAGTAACTTGGCCAAGAGAGTATACTCCAACTATAATACTCTCACATTTTTTAACGGTATTTTTTACATCTGTATTTTTAACTTATTGTATTTAGGGTTTTTATTATTCTTTCTTATAATGATTCCAAAATTATACAGACTTTTTTACAAGAAATAAAAGCAACCATAGAGTATAAGTGTTGAAGGCATATGGCATGATTACATTAGACCCTTCGCACCTACTCTGATTCATGTGCTTTGTTCCATTACCAGAATAAAGTACATGATCCAGAGTTAAATATATAAAAATTAATATACTATTCTATCATTTCACTACTGCAGCCACCAATAAACTAACATCTACGTGCAAACTAAAAATTTAATAGTATATCTTTGTTCAGGTGTGTTATCTTATGGTATTAACAACGAAAGGATAACATATTATTTGCAAATTCATAAATAAAATAAAGCTATTTCCTATGTTTGACTGAAGAGAACATCAACTAGTTAGGGCAAGGGTATGACCTACTTTGGTCTTTGCAGGGAGCTTTGGGTAAAATCCCCTCCCATTGTGACTGGCTTTCTAATGTATTTCTTTGCTTTTGAAATGAACAACCTTCTCAAATCAATGCCTCACTTCCCAAATAAATTTTGCCAAAGATACCCAAACAACCCCCACCCTTTGTTTAGAAATCCTTTTTGATGAATTTAATCTGTCAGGTCAGCTTTTCTAGACGGCCTGCTACTGGTATCCTGGTAACCAGTACTACCTGTCCCAGGGCCGAGTTGTCAGTGGCTAAGCCGTTAACCCCATCAGGTTTTTAACAAAATCTGATGAGGAGGGTAGCTGGTTAGCCTGGTAGAACTAAAAAGAAGATCTGCCTACAAGGGCGTCGGCTCTGGAGAGCTAATGGCGGTCATCCAGCACATTGATGTCAAGAAGGGCATCCAGTCAGTTATCTTTTGCTCCAATAAGTCCTCACACAGCAGGATTGTTGTTAATGTGAGGTGAATCCGTCCTCCCGTTAGTGGGGATCAACCAATGACTTATAAAGATAGACAAGCGGATTCTCCACATACGGCATAACCAAAATCAAGGGGTGCCCAAAAGTATTATAATGAGCATACACGCTTCATTAACATAGTTTTTGGGCACCACCATATTTGGTTTACATATCGTCGTATTTGGAAAGTCCTTATGCATATTTATGAGACACGCCGTATTTTACGTTCGTCACACTAAGCGAGTGAAAAACAACAATAACAACTGATGGCACATGCTATCACTCGGACTCAAATATCTCTTTTTCTAAGCTGTAAATTTACAGGGGTTCATCGGGAGACTTTTTGTGCATTAGGAATGCAGGAATCTTTTTAGATGCATGGTGTATTCCCATTCGTTGGTTTTCGCATAATCATTGCAGAAAAATCGGCCGATCAGACAATGGAATACTGGGGAAATGCAACACTGATAACATAACGTGTGACGCACAGATTTGTAGGTGCGCGTGCTTGCGAACCAACAGTGACGACGCGCGAGTGCTTGCGCAACAACGACCACGGCGCGCTGAGTGTGAGAGAAAGCGGTTACGGGCTTGGGCTATTCCATAATACACGCGATTCACTTCTTCCTCTTATATAGTTCCATGGGACCAACCCAGATTTAAAACTTCGGTTTTTGCTTTTTTCTTAGTACATGAAATGTGTCAGCATTTGTACCTTATCCTTCTTAGATGAGCTGGGTTTCTTTTCTCCTTCCAAGTCCCTTGCATGACTGGATACATGCCCACTGCTTGGCTTCTCTTTCTCAGGCTCTTTCTGCTTCTCCTTTGGTTTTTCTGCACTGTTGCGCTTCTTGTCTCTTTCTTTTCTGGTCTTTAGTTTCTTCTTTTGGTGAGCTAAGTGGACAAACACATTTTTGACTCATTATTTGCTAATTCAATTCAGCTGGAAGGCTAAGTATATGGTAAGTGCAAGAATGGGGTAGAACAACATATTTAAAATTAAAAACTATGCACATCACAAGGAAGCAAAATCCAGACCCTGCCTCATATGAGATGCTTGGAGTTACACTGGAAGAAACTAATAACAGCCAATACCTTGGGATCTACATCCAAAATGACCTAAGATGGAACAAACAAGTTGAATATACAAAATCCAAGGCTTTTAGAGTCCTGAATTTCTTGAGGAGAAACTTTCACCACACCTTATCCTCCATTAAAGAGAAATTGTATACAATGCTTGTTCGACCACACCTTGATTATGCGTCAGCTGCTTGGGATCCCTATACACAGAAAAAAATATAAAGATCTTGAGAGCGTCCAGAATGCAGCAGTTCGCTTCATAACTAACACCTATGGGAAAGATACCAGCATCTCAGCTATAAAATCTAAACTAAGTTGGCCTCAACTTCAGCAGTGATGCCGTAGAAGTAGACTTACATGTTTTTCAAAATTCTCAATGGGGACCAAAACCAAACCGTGCCAGGAGGGGACACAACAACCAATTTCATGTTGATTGAACAAAAACAGATGCATATGCCAAGAACCATAGTGGTCTGGAATAAACTTCCACAGACTAATATCAATCAGAATACTACCCAAGCCTTTAGATGGACTCTGGAAAGTGACTATAGCAGTTCTCGCCTTAATATTTAGCACCACTCTCTCCACACTTCCAGTTAAAACTGCCATTTTGGAGTATTTTGGAGGTTTCTATAACCAAGAACCAAAAATGCTAAGATCTTTCACATGCGAAGTTCTTAAAAATGGTGGTACTACAGAATTTTGCCTACTCCCCCGTGATTATTTGCCCAATATGTTTAATTTCTGTGCAAAAGGCACACTTGTGTGCAATTTCCTTCAATGACTTTTTTAAAAGTAACAGCAAAAAGGAAGAAAGACAATGGAGCTATTTTCAAAAGGAGGAAACTAACAGACAGAACAAAAACTATTATAATTGATAACAAAATAAACATGTTGCAAACTTGTTTACTATACTGTTGCAACATCGTAGATGTACACCAACTGCTACACTCTATGATTTATGGATAGATGTAATGTAAGAGTAGTCCCATTTCCTGGAAATCCAAAATTGAACTGACGACAAGGCCAAATTTCAGTGTAGTATCCAGTAAATCTCCAGGGAACGTATTTTGTTAGCAAGATTTTATGGTAAAACACCCCTTCTCTCAAATAAATTGGTACGGTTATTAAACTTCAGTTTTGATGCAATTCTATCTGTATCCTTAACACTTTGATCTCAGAAAATGAGAGAAATAAAGTAAAAAAGTAAAAAAAAAGTTACATTTCAGGATTTTTATTTGTGGCCAGAAATCCAGAAATTTCTGGAAAAGTTACATCTCTGAAGCCCATGATATACTTCAACTCGCAGTGAGTAATTTCTGCTCGTTAACATGCGTAACACTTGATCTTGGACCAAAATCCAGTTTTGCACATGCCAATCGCTCACTGCGACTGGCAGTATTACCACCTTAATTGTGCCACAACTTCAAAATATTTCACTCTCACTCTCAGTGACAACCTGCATGCTACTTTCCTTTTTGCATTGTCTCATTAGAGTAATACATCAATATTTGTAACAGTAATTATTACCACAGGGGTGTGGAACTCCCTTTCTGACATTACAAGACAATCATTTAATAGAGACTTACCTTAGGCGCAAGAGCTAGTAAGTGAACTGGTAAACCATCATCAGCCGAGCTGTCTGACCCTGTAGTACTGTAAGATCATATACCAATCAATTATACACTCAATTATAATTTTACTTCAGCATTGTTTAATTTAACCCATACAACCCTGGTAGATTTTGAACAGGTTGTTGAGATGGATTCTCAAATGATCTGAGATTATTTGGGAAGCCATTTCAATTGTTTCACCAAGCTCTTTCGCAACATGGTGGTAAAAGTGAACAATATGAAGTTTTTAACCCATTCAACACATGCAGATTGATTCTGTATAGGTTATGACACCAAGCCACTGATTTTTGAGATGGCTTCCCAAATAACCCCAGTTCATTTGAGAAGCCATCTCAATTGTTTCACAATTTGTTTCTTAAAATGGTAGTAAAGGTGAACAACATTTAGCTCTAACTCTTTCAGCCCAGGCAGATTCTCTACAATTTATAATGCATAAATTAGTGGCTTTGAAATGGTCCAAATGACATACAATTTTCATGCCAATTTTGAATATGACAATAAAATGCATAATTTTGAAACAGTTGGGGAAAAAATGGAAGAATTTTTGATCCCCGAGCGACTATTATAATACTAGCCCTCAGTGCCTAAAGTGTAAAACATTCCCATCCTCACTAGCTTGATTTAGAATCTGTTGGACACTGCTGGCTTATATCAAGAGTATAAATACGATTATCAACACTTTCATTTTGACATTAATGTACACACTTTCTGGCAAAAATCAATTTCTTCAACAGGAATTTGAATTGCATACCAATATAGTAAAAAACACATTGTTTTATAAATCATATAAATCATATAATACTAGCCCTCAGTGCCTAAAGTGTAAAACATTCCCATCCTCACTAGCTTGATTTAGAATCTGTTGGACACTGCTGGCTTATATCAAGAGTATAAATACGATTATCAACACTTTCATTTTGATATTAATGTACACACTTTCTGGCAAAAATCAATTTCTTCAAGAGGAATTTGAATTGCATACCAATATAGTCAAAAACACATTATGTTTATAAATCATATAACTGAGGCCTGATTTCCTTTCCAATGTTGACTGAAACATATGCATTAACCCCTGTTGAATGAATATTTTC